>BCGC01000007.1:513711-544450 GCA_001599115.1 Pichia sorboxylosa | reverse complement strand
TGAGCCCGAGGAGCACGCTGAGCCCGAGGAGCACGCTGAGCCCGAGGAGCACGCTGAGCCCGAGGAGCACGCTGAGCACGCTGAGCCCGAGGAGCCTTTTAGCATACCACGTTTTTCAAACATTTGAGTTCTCTAAACCATCAATCTTCGTCATCTGGTTTCTTAACATCTGCCAGGAGTATTCTGCAGAAGATCAACATTGAACAAATCAATATTTTCATCAATCAAACTCATCAAAAATCGCAAACTTCCATTTCTCAAACACAAACAAGGTTTTATGACGGCTCTTTGTTTGTAAATTTGTCCACAAACTACGCTGCATTATTGTTGCTGAGCCACCATGATTGACCAGTTCCCGCCATAAGAGAGAGCGCGTGGCGCAGTAATGTGGCGCAGTATCTGCATTCAGTAACACCTTCCGGCGCCCATCATTTTCCCACCGTCGTTAGCAATTTTCCCGCAGTCTGCCGCCGCCCGCGCCCGCGCCAGCGCCCCCCAGTCCACTTGATGAAAAATTGTCTTCACCACTCTCATAAACACTCCACCACTATTCCACCATTGGACACAAAGCACACACCACTCATGTTTCGTAGCAGCCAAAAGGTGATAAGCAGTTATAGACCAAGCTTGGGATTTTTGAGATTCAACTCGAGCGTTGGAGCCGGATCTGGGGCCACCAACATCAAAATGGAACAGATCGTCGAGTCGTCCACCAGAACCACCAAAACCAAATCAATATACCAAGAAGAAGATCCGTTCCAATTTGCCAAAAGATTCATTGTATCTGACAAACTGGCGGGAAGATCAGTGGATGTCAACGACAATCTTGATAGAGCACTGGTCAAATTCAATGCTTTGGTAAGAACAAACAGATTGAGAGAAATCAACCAGGACCAAAAGTTCTTCACCAAGCCTAACAAGAAGAGATTGGCCAAAAGAGTGGCCAACAGAAAGAAGATTTTCGAGTCTGGAATTTCCAACTTGTTCAAAGTGGTCAAAGATGCCATCAGAAAGGGTTATTAAACAATCTCGTGTCTATAAACACCGTGTATATATGTATATTTTTCATCTTCAACTTGTGGGTTTTCCCTTAATTTCATTTGATTTCACATCAGATCTTGTTCTTCATTTCCATCCGCCAACTCTTCCATTTCTTCTTTGATTAAATGTGAACCTTTGGGATCCAAATTCAAGGCTATGGTGAATTGCTTGACGGCACAGGTTCTTCTGCCAAAATGTTTGTATAGTTTTCCTAGCAAAAAATGGACACTAGCTTCATCTGGTGCCAATACTTGTAGTTTTTCGAAATCTTTCAAGGATTCTTGATACCGTTTCATGGCAAATAGTACTTGGGCCTTTTTGAACAACGCTAACATGGACAATGGTTGTATTTTACAGGCAAACTCGTATTGTTTCAAACTCTCCTCCTTTTTACCAATCTTCTCCAACACCATTCCAATACAACAAAGTAAAATTACATTGACAGGATTGATTTCTGCTGCCTTCCTGAAATGGTATTCCGCTTTCAAAAAATCTCCCAATTTCAGATATACCATACCAATACCATAAAACGAATTATAGTGTCTTTTGTCAAGGACAATTGCGTGTCGGAATGATTCAAGAGCATTTTCAAATGCATCAATGGCCAAATATTCGTGTCCTTGCAATGTAAAGGCATAGGAGCAATTAGGATCGTACTCAAGAGCCTTATTGAAACACTTAATGGCCTCTTCCGGTTCTTTCTTAAAAGAAAACAAATTTCCAATACAAATCCATGTTATTGGCGACTTATCATCTATGTCATATAATTCATGAGACAAATAACTTAGCTCGATTTCTTTATGTAAATGCCATAATAATGTCGAATAATATTGCATGTCTTCCATTCTAGTTCTGTCCATTGATCTCAATTGTTGGAAGCAGTTTTCTGACTCTTCATAATTGACTATTTCGAAATGCAATTTTCCTAATTTGGATAGAACCCAGGGTGTGTTTCTTTCATAGTCCGGCAACGAGTCGAATATTCGGATTGCTTTGAAACAGTTATAAGAAGACAAGCATTGATACCCTTGTGCTAATTTGTAATATGTTGAATATAGATATTCGGTGTTGAGATTCTTCAGAATGTCATTCTCCTTAGCTTCAAACAATCTACTTTCTTCATTTATTGATATTCCAAACAGATTATTGCTGGAATTCATTGGGGTATTAGAATTATAGTTGTTTTTTTCATTGGTTAGAAATGATTTGGCCACATGATTATTACCAAATGCACTGAACATGTCTCTTTTGGACCCAATCAAGGAGTTGTCTTTTTTGAAAATTCCATCATCTACTCCATGATGTATTGGAGTTCTAGCTGGCAATGTTGGTCCTCCCCCCACATGTGTATTGTGCAATAATCTTGATGTTATGGAGGGTGTTTTTTTCAGGTTATTGCCATTTCTTGTTTGTTTGGGAGGAAACATTTTATTCGAAAAATTGGGCGTCATATAAACAGTTTCAGGACTACTGGTGCTGATTCCTTTCATTTCTTGCTTTGGAGTTTTCAAGATATTTCTGTTACTCATATTATTGATGTTGTTGTTTGAGTTGTTTTTTGTGTTTGTTTTGTTACTGTTGCTTCTGTCATAGTTTTCAGCCTCAAACTCATCTTCCAAACTGGAATTTCCAATTATATCAATATTGTTGGTTTTTTCCAAGTCGGTATTCAGGCTGGAACCTCCCACTTTATATATTGCGTCTACTTTCACTTTGACACCCATATCACACAATTGTTCAAAAGCTTCAAAAATCAACGGATTCAGGGCCAATACTTTGGAGAAATGCATTGTAGATTTGGGCACATCTCCYACCAATTTATACAATTTGGCCAATAGCATGAAACATGAAACGGAGTCAGGTTGAATACAACATCTACTGTTGGTATTCAAATCCATTGAAATATCTTGCCATTCACTCATTGTGTTCAACAACGCTTTGATACCTTCGAATTCCTTGTTCAATTCCCTGCTACACAGGGCAAAAATGTATGAACATCCTACATGGCTGGTACAATACGGCGCTGTAGCATTATATGCTGCTTTGAAACGTTTTCTTTTCATCAGAACATAAGAATAAAGATGAATCAAGTCTATTTTTGTGTCGGAATCTTGGTATTTCGAGTCTTCAATTGAATTATCAAATGAAAAATTCCGATTGGAATTACTTGGTGTAGGGGTGCTAATGGGGATTTTGTCCTTTGGCAAGCTATTTGCACCAAACGACTTGGCCAATTTGTTGATATATTCTTGTTGATATGTTTTGTGGCCCGTTGGGCCTTTATTCACGCCTTCTGGACGGATATATGTTGTTGAGGCCTTGTTTACTCCAAAACAGGCAACTTTTTCTCGAGCCAAAAGCCTTTCCACTGTGAATTCCGCCGTTTCTAGCATATCATTTTCCACACAATACAGAACCAGCTGTCTCAAATCGCCCCCTAGCATCGACTGTTCGATGCCATTCATCTTACAACCCGGAAAACTATCAAAACTTRTAGGAAAAACCATGTATCAATAAAGGCTCAAGATGAGCCGTGTAAACATGAAGCGCGAGACAAACTGTGTTTCCACATGAGAAGTTGAAGTTGCTTGTTTCCAACAAATAGAACTATCTCATTGGAATTGAAATGGTTGGTTGATGATTTGAAAATGGTGGAAACGACTGAAAAGACGGTTTTTGAATGACCAAAACATAAAAAAAAGACGGAAAAAAGAGGAAAAAAGGGAAAAAGGGAAAAAGAGGGGAAAAGTTGTCGTTGAGAATGAAAATATTTGCCGAGCCCCATAATTGGAGGCTTGGCAATATATATCAAATGAGTTGAAGCATCTTTTTTTGTTTGAATTGAMTTGTTTCTACAAATTTGTGATGGRAAAACCATAATTTTTCCCATCACCAATATTCTGTTGTGGTATCTACACTAAAGATTGCTTTCTCCTTGTTTTTTTATAACTATTCKTTATTCTATAGAACGCCGGTTCTTCAATATTTCATTATATCACAAATCAGTTAATGCTTTCAAAGCTTTTTCTATGCAAATTATCTAATTTTTAGAAGGGTTTATACATTAATATAAAAGATTCAACAGTCGTGTAGTCATTTACTAGTTTGAGTTTTCATAAGCAATTGATTCAGCTCCCAGAGTTCTAGCTCCTTGTTACATTTGGAGAAAACCAATTTATAATTTGGAATCAAGAGTACCAACGCTCTGGTTAGCAGCTAATCTCTTGGCAGAAAGACATGCAATGATGGCGGCACCAACACCAGAACCATCTTCAGCGTGGATTAAGGTGATAGGATAGTCCTTTGGATCGGTGTTCCATTGGAAAATGTCGTTAAGAGCAGCATGGGCACGTTCCTTGAAGAATGGGTATTTGTTGAACACCGAACCGTCAGATGCACAATGTCCAGAGGTGTAGTTTCTCTTCTTACAGATAGCAGCAATACCACAAACGGATAAACGTGCAGCACGGGTACCAATCAAGGAACACAAGTCAAGAATCACCTTTTCTTCTTCGGCAGTGGTGTCGATGTTGAAGGATTCCTTGAACAATTGTTTGACATAAGCAGTGGTGTTGTTCTTTTCAATGTTTGATGGGAAAGAGGTGTCCATAGCAAATTCTTTTTGTAATGGAGARATATCTTGACCAGCAAAAACCAACTTCTCAGTATGGTAATCTAACAAAACCAATCTCAAGATTTCACCCAAATAGTAACCAGCAATCATCTTTTCGTAAGCTTGTTGGCCTGGTCTTGGAGATTGCGCATCGATTTCAATGTCGTACTTGGTTCTTGGCAAGATATAATGTTCGTTATCAAAAGCACCATATTCACAGTTGATGGCCATCTTYTCGTTGATGATATCTTCTGGCAATCTGCCCTTCAACTTTGGAATATCTGCTGCAACATCATAGTAAGCACCGTTACATCCAGTACCGAAAATTAAACCCATGATGGTTTCTGGGTCACAATATTTAGAAGCAACTAAAGTACCGGTGGTATCGTTGATCAAGGCGGTGATTTCAACTGGAGTGTTGATGGCATCGATTTTTTCTTGCAACATAGGAACCACATCATGGCCCTCGACACCTTCGATGTCGAAACCCTTGGTCCATCTTTGTAAAATACCTTCATTGATGGCATCTTGGGAAGCTGGATACGAGAAAGTGAATCCTAAAGGTAATTTGGATTTTAATTCGACGCCTTTGTAGTGGACGTCAACAAACAACTTCAATTTTTCAGCAATGAAGTTGAATAAAGAGTCTTTGTCACCAACTCTCATGGTTTCAGGTAAAGGATACTTTTCAGCTGTGAAAGAGAATTTGGAATCACCTAGAAGAGTCACTCTAACCACTCTCAGATTGGTACCACCCAAATCTAGGGCCAGRTACTCTCCRGTTTCTTGTCCAGTTGGATATTCCATCACCCAKCCTGGAATCATTGGGATGTTGCCTCCAGCAACAGAGAGACCCTTATTCAATTCCGACACAAAGTGTTCGGTGATGGCAATCAGYTTGGTACCTGACACAGTTAGCAGCTCCTTGGTTTCTTCAAATGCAGTTTGTAAAGACATTTTGGTTGGTTTTATTTCTTGAAAAGAAACAAGTCAAAAGAAAACAAACTACTACTCTTCCCCGCGGCGGAACATCTCATTTTATAGAATTTCACGGTGAACAATTTTCCGAGCCACGCGTGATGTTGCCACGGCGGCCATCATGGTGAGACTTTCCGCGACGCGGCGTCGGCGGATAAATTCAACAGACCGGGGTAAGTTTGTGGGGTTTTTCCCGAAATCCCCGGAATGTTGTGGCCCCACATTTCTTTTTTTAGGTTTTCACGAAAAACAAGTGCGGGATAAATTACAGAATGTTCCGATGGCGGATAATTTGCCGGGCAATTGGTAGTTGCACATTAGGGATGGGGAATTGTTCCGGTTTGTGGAGAGATAATCACGCTATTACTTATAATGTGTGGGGGGGAAAAGACATATATTGCTTGCATTAATGGTGCCAATATTACAGCTAAGAAAGTTACGGGGTTGTTACACTGCAGATAGACTATTGAAAACTTTACATGTTATTCTTGAGACGGGCAAGGGTTTCAAAGAGCTTGCTGCCAGCGTCGTCATCAGTCGCAGACGGCTGCGGTTGCTGGGATGGTGGTGGAGATTGATGTGTAGGCATTTGGTACGGATTGGAATACTGCTGTTGGGGTGGTGGGTAGGTTTGTGGAGTCACGTTGTAGTGTTGTTGTAGCTGTTGGGAAGGTGGAGGAGGAGTATGTTGTRGGGGTTGTTGCTGTTTTTGTTGGTTTACGATTGARAGCATGGTTTTGAGTGAGTTTTCATCCAGTGACGACAGCTGACTCATTAATTGATTAATCTGTGGAGGAGCRGCAACTGCTGCCATTGGTGGTGCATACGTGGCTTGATATGGTTGTGGTGGATTTGTGTAATAAGGTTGAGGTGGTGCTTGATATGGTGGTACCATGGAAATAGGAGGCGGTTGCTGACTGTTGAAATTATGTGGTATGCCATTTACCGTTGGTGGAAGATGTTTTTGTGCGTCTTGTTCTCTTGGTGAAAAGGTTCCAAACGAGTTCTCGTTCGGTTTACCAGAGTTATTGTAATTATAGTTGGGTCTTTCTTGGTTAAAGTTGCCATTATTGGAGTTGTTTTTGCCACGGTTTCTTGTTCGTTTACCGCCACGATCAGCTCGATTATCACGAGATTGATCGTTCCTATCTCTGTAGTCGTTTCTCTCTCGATTCCTTTCATCACGGTCACGGTCACGGTCACGGTCTCTATCTCGATGATTATTGGCTCTATCTCTTTCATCTCTTTCTCTGTGAGAATTGTTACCTCTGGTATCTCTTTTCTTGTTTTCGTTGTGGGATTTGAGTTTGTTTTTCAGGTCCAAAATGAAATTCACACCACTCTCGATCGAGATGTCCTCATATTCATCAAACTTRATGGATCCATCATTTGGATTCTTTTCAAACAGGTATAGATTCACCAGGTTTAATTTGTTCGGGATGATAGCAGCAAACACTCCGGAGTATGCGGCTTCAGAGATAGTTTCTTGTGGAACCTCGCTGACGTTACAATCCACRTGTTTGATTTTACTTTCTAAACCGGCTTCATTCAAACTATTCACTAGCAGATGATTGAAACTCACGTCGGATTCAATGGATATGATCACTTTGACATCATTTCTTGGTTTTTTGTTCTGCTGTTGTTGGTGGTGTTTATCTTTATCCTTTTCCTTTTCTCTCGATTTCAATCTTTCCTTCTGAATCATTCCATCGGCATCGCTGGAGATGTTTTCYGTGTGTTTTTCATGGGTTTTGGAAACTTGTAATTGTAAYGATCTGTTGTGCAATGGAACATTTTCTTCACCTTTTATTGATTTTGAGCAGTCCTCGGCATTGGTGAATTGCACAAACCCATACCCTGGTTTCATGTTGACTGCTTTGATTTCACCATATCTCTGGAAAATTCTCCAAACGTCCACCAATTCAAGAGATGTTACTGATAAATTACCGATAAACAATCTCGATCCTGGCGGRAAATTTAGACATTCGAATTCTTTATTGTAGATTTCAAACTCATGCTCAAAAAGCTTGAAATCTTCRTATTCTTTGGATGTTAATGGAGAAGAAAGATCGGGTCTTAGACAAAAGGGGTTGATTGGGACAATGAATTTGTATTCATCATTAGGTTTCAACACTTTTTTATTGTATGAAGTAGTGGCGTCAAAGTTCAGATTGATTGATTCTGGGTTGGATTTGATGATGTTTTGGTATTCTACATTCGTGGTGGAGTTRTAGAATTCGTCCAAAACAATTGTACGTTGCACAGAAGGTGGTTTGAGATTGAATTCCTCGTTATTGAAGTGTTTGGATTGCAAGAAGTATTTGACAATTTCGTTGAAAAGCGGGACGTTGATATAATCAAAAAAACCGTTTGGAGAATACCCCGTGTTACTAGTGGGATTTTTTACTGTGATTTTAGCTGGTTTGGGAGTTGAAGTCATGGCCAAAGGATCATAATCGTCGTCCTCTTCTTCCACATCTTCTTCTTCTTTTGACTGTGGTTCTTCATCTTCTAAGTTGTCATCGACAATCTGAATTTCTGCACTATCGGCATCATCTTCATCTTGAATGACAACCACACCGTGTTCTTGATTGTTGTCTTCTTTAAATTCTGGTTGTTCATGTTCTGGTTCGTCATGTTCTGGTTCGTCATGTTCTGGTTCGTCATGTTCTGGTTCGTCGTGAAACACGAATTCCGTCGGTGGCGAGTCTGCAAACTTCACCATTTTGACCCGTTTCTTAGGAGGAAGCTCCACTTCCGGTGTATAGTCGCCATCGGACACGTCGGACATCTTATTTGTCTCCAAGGGCAAAAGCAGAATCCRTCCAAGCCTGGACGTGTTTCAAGAAATACTAAAGCTACAAATTTTCATGTGATTCGCGAAGTGGCCAATGAAAACGAGCCAAAATAATGTGTATTTACTGGAGAGAGCAGTATTCGCAGTGAGAGGTCCATGGAAATATCTGAAATCAACGTTTAAATGGCCGCATTGAACGAGTTGGTTGTATGAGAAGGCTTTTGTAGGTTTATTGATGTTGTTGGAGACGTTCTTTCTGTAGTAAATAAACAAGTTGGTCAAACAACGATATAAAAAAAAACATTCGTCGAGACATATCGAACGTTTGATGTATTGTAGTTTCAAATGTATACAGGATATTATATATAAATAAATATCTATCTATCGGTCAGAGTAGAGACTTTTTTTTCAAGAATAAAATGGAAGAATAATGTCAATTTAGTATGGGGGATCATCCAGACCCACGTCTGGTTCAAATGTCTGGAAACCGGATCTCATTTGGCCGGGGTTTGCTGCTTTTTCTGCACGTTTCCCGTCTTGGACTCGTTGGAAACCCCGTGGTCCACGGGACATGGAACAATTGCATTGGCCGCAACAAGTGAAAACGCCACTAAAAATGTCGTCGAAAATATCGACCTGGAAATCACCCGGGACGAAACCATTTGTTTGTTGGAAAGAAACCGTGTGGACCTTTTTCCGAACGTGGAATATTTGGTGAAGAAAAAAAAGACACCATTTTGGCTCGAGTTTACCCGGCCGCGAAGCGAGCTGAAATTTTCCAGTCATTTGTTGAAGGAAAGACATCTTGGTTGGTTTGGCCAGTGCAAGTGGACAGGAAAAGCCGGTTTCAGGACACCAAAGCAGGATGTTGAAGCTAGTTCGTTGCCAGTCGACATGGACCAAGTTGGGTGCGACGCCTAACCGGTTCAACGCGCGTTCTTCGGCATTCAATATGCGCCCAGCGCTGCCAGAAGGGTTGTTCTTCCACCCTGCGCCAGCAGCTCCAAACCCAGAAATCACGCCCAAGGCGTTTCTTCCAGAATCGGACGTGAGAAAAACATCCAAAGATTACTATCCAGAGGCGGAGAAAATGAACGTGTCGTACATGCCTGTGGTGGCCAGTGTGGCCCAACCTAAAAAGTACCAATTCGATGCTTCCATTGTGGATCAAATCCAAAGTTTGAGAGACCAGGGAGTCACCAGATCAAACATCCGCAAACAATTGCAAGTGACAGACCATTTCATCAACATTGTGTCCAAACCAAACCCACAAACCGTGGCCAAATACAACCAACAAGTGAAAATACAAGCCAAGAGACGGTCTGCCAAGGCCCAAAAGGCCAAACATGTCCAAAACTGCAAAAAGGCACAATGGCAAAGAGACCTTTGAAGGTTCTATCTGTAAATATGTTATTTCTATAAACTTTGTATATATTATATATACTGAAATGTTCTTTTAATGGGATGTTGTTGTTATTGTCTTTGATGGCGAGAAGAAATATCTGACTATCGAATTGTCAAATTATATTTCATGAAAAAATACGAAAAGACACACTTCTGTTGTCTAAGATTGAAATACTGATGCATATATATTTAAACTTTTCTCAGCTCCATAGCTTGTAAATAGTATAATAGACAACATAGCACTCTGTTTTTTCTAAATCCAACTTCCTCCCTCTTTTTTTCCAAATCCAACTTCTTCCCTCTTTTCTTCCAAGCTAATCTCTTTCTATCAATCACTAAACCATTCCAYAAATCATGTTTTCATCTATCTACAGATAAGTTCACCCATAAAATCACTACAAAAAACAGCACACATTATMTGCCACAGAAATCACCGTCGGATGTATATTTGTGTATTTTGTCGGCATTTGACCGGGATTCCATCGGCATTCCATCAATGCACGAGAATCGCTCGACAGCAACTTTTTCTGCTGCGACATTTGCCAAAATTCAAGAGCTTGGTGGGAACTCCCTGCAAACGTCCTGCGAATTCCCTGCGAACTTGGGAGAATTCCTCTCGTGCGCGGCCGATAAGCACCATTTTTCAGTCTTGTTGACACCCACGCCTTGCAATTCTCCAGTATGGAGGTTGATTTTTCTGTTTCTTTATTGAACCAAACCACACATGTCTCTTTCCACGAACGAGTTGAACTATTTGGTGTGGCGATATTTGCAAGAAAGTGGGCTGGACGTGTCGGCTTATGCGTTGGAGGATGAAACCAAGGTGAATAAATTGGACACGGAGTACTCGCAAAAGGTTCCTCTGGGTTGTCTGGTGGATTTGGTGCAGAAAGGTATTCTGTATTCCAAAATGCAGGAACTGACTGCCGTTGTCGAGGCCGATTCCATCAGTCAGGATCAACTGGCAAACGTCAATTTCAACCTGTTGGCGGCATTGGACGAAATCAACGCCAACGAGGATACTAGTCAACGAGAAATCGTGGATTCTGCTGCTAACAAGCAAGAAAACAGTGCAATGTCTTCTAACAGTGTGAAAACAGAGACACAAGATGTTCAAATGGAGCAAACCCCCCGTGAAGATGATTTCATCAAGGTCGTAACGGCTTCAACTGTGCTTCCTTCGTCGACGTCCATGGCTTTTGCTCCAAATTCAACCTCTACTGTAGCATACACATGTCCAGAAACTAACTCTTCTACAATCCAGGTGCTGGGAAGCCAGGGAAACATAACGTTGCCATTGCCTGCATCTTTCAAAACCCCAACAACCATTGTATGGAACTCAGACAGCTCTATGGTTGCCATTGCAACAGAATCCGGAGAAATCTCCTTGTGGAGTTCCAGTGGAATTCTGTTGAACACTCTAGCCATCCACCATTATCCTATCGTAGCATTGAAGTTCTCGTTATCCAACCAGTATTTACTGAGTATGGATATAAGAAACATCATCATTGTGTGGAACACGGCCACGGGTTCGATATGCAAGCAGCTGGACAGATATTCTCTGTTGGGATACACCAATTCCTTCCTACAAATCGACGCTAAAGCCATTGATGAAAAGGTGCCCAACTTCGGCACAGATTTCTGCTGGATTGATGACGACAAATTTGCAATTCCTGGTCCACAAAACCATTTGCTGATTTGTCAATTGGATAAACCTTCCAGTCTGATTGTTGGTGTGCTGAAAGGCCATACACAATCAATATGCTCCATAGTATACAACCCCAGCAACAAACTGTTGACCAGTGCAAGTGAAGACGGCGTGATTCTTCTTTGGAAGGGCACTTCAATCAATGCGGTTCAAACTCTGGTTGGACATGTTTCTGCAATCACATTCCTCAGGTGGATTGAAATTAACAAAAAGGATTATTTGCTGTCGGCGTCTCTGGATGGAACCATTCGGATTTGGGATTATAAAACGGGTGAATTGGTGGGTTTAACCAATATWGAGGACGGTAAAGCTATCATTTCCGCAGATAGCTCCAATGAGACAGTTGTGGTTTCTGATGTATCTGGAAATTTGCTCWTTTATCAAATAGAAACTGCTGCTCTACATTATCAATTACCAATGACTTTCAAACAAAAGGGCCTGTATCAGCATATATCAGATGATGGAAAATCCTTTGCTACTGAAATCCATTTCAATAAAGACGGCACCAAATTGGCTGTTTCATATAATCGTGGGAATAGTGTCATTATTGATGTGTGAAGATAGCATCCAATTTATTGATAGCTTTTTTTTGTAAAATAATCTATATATATATCTATCTCTCTATATATATATATATATATATATCTGTAATTTAGTTCCAATAGTACTAGTATAAAAATCCATTGATTTCTATTTCTATCTCTATCTCTATCTCTATCTCTTTTTTTCTTTCTTTCTTTTTTTTTTTCTGTTTTCTGCTTTTTTTCAACACATGTGGTAAAATATAAATTTGAATATAGATACTTAATGTTATTGTTCCTGTATTTCCCGTTCCCCTTTATAAACCCGGAATATTATCAAGTGGTGAATAATAATATGAATTGGATCACTGGTGGTTTTGCGATGCTAGATATTTACTTCTTTTGGCWGCAGCATATTTCCAGCTACGCAAAAGGCCTGCTGTAGCAACTCCCTTGATGCTTTGACGCAATGAACTCRAGCCCACGGTGTACTCAATTGTATTTTGGAGCAATGATTTGAAGAGTTGTGGRTTTTGTTGGAAATCGGCCCCAACTTTTTGAATAAATCGGGAATTGTGGATCTTGAAGTTGGTTGTTAGATATTCCCATTCAGAAAATGGAAGACTGTTCAAATCCTCATTGACGGCTAATGATTTGATGTCATTATATGAAATATCAGAGTTGATGGCGTGTGACTTGGAGTGTAGAAGAGTTTCCTGCATCAAATAATCGTTGGAAAGTTCGGAAACATAATCGAAACGACCCGTTATATCGTTGAACAGGTTATATCTGAACGTTCTTGGTAGTTCAATCAATATACTCGAAATGCTTTCTTTGGAAAGATTGATATTCAAAACTCGRTCGCTGTTGGTATCTTCYTGGCCTACTTGGATCAATTCAGGGAAATAGTTTTCCAAAATCGGCTTGTATAGTTGTTGGAACAATGAAAATTGGTTCTCCACAATGTTCTTGACTTTTTCTGGGTTTTCTCCTTGGACYTTCAATCTTGGATCCCCCATATATGACAGACTTGCAATGGTATAGTAAAGTTCGGACTCTCTAATTTGACTCTTGTTCAATAGCAAAAGCGACAGTTTGACAGCATTGGMRAGGTTGTATTGGTTCAAAAACAGYAATTGTAGGTCGTTTTGAACAATAGCCACGGGCTTGTGTAATCTACCKGCAAGATACATTGTCGACCAGTTGGTCAAGTCRTCAATCATTTCCGATTTCGACGTGACACCGTACTTCAACTCAATCCGAGATGTGGTTTTGTTGCTGGAAGAGACTTGGACATCAACATATGGGTTGAAATATACTCCTGCACCCATTTTTCCAACAGAGTTTATGAAGTTGGAACCAAGGTATTTGACAAAGGAATAGTCTTTGCTGTTTTTTTCGATATTTCTAGCATGCCAAGCGGCCGGATCGTCTACAGTAAGAATCATATCRATTTGTGAGTTTGAAATGTCTATGTTGGACCCTTGGGAAAACACCTTGGAACCATATCCAAAGGCGTGGACGGTGTTTAAACCTTTGGATTTGTCATTGAATCTGGCCAAAATTTGGTTCAATACCGAACTCATTTCCGACTCGGCTTCATTGTGCATCTGATTATCACCGAATTTGTATGGCAACAAGGCGTCCATTTTGTCGGTTCCGATGTCATTCAGACACCGCAAATAGTAGTGGAAATCGACTGGTTTGCATTGCAATTCTTTCARTCTTTTGTCAATCAACGACAAATCGCCTACTTGGCCTGCATTGTCCATTGCGCCTTTTTCACACACCGTTTCTTCTCCATTAATGGTCACTGTGATGACTGGACCCTTTTCAAGTCCCGCATTGCCTGTACCGGATATATCGAAGATATCTTTGTTTCTTTTTGTTTGCGAAGACACCTCTGTGGACGCCAATCTTACCGCCTTCAAACCACCATAATTGGTCTTGCAAACCTTCTTCAATCCTTTGCTAAACGCTAACATTGTGTGGTCTACAAAGATGACTTACCAAAAAAAAAACCAAAAAAAATCAATAAAAATCAATAAAAACCACAAAAAAAAACACTCTACACCACTCTCACTTCAATGGAAAGAATGAAAGCAGTACAAGACTGAAAAAAAACTCACGCGACACCGAGAATTGGTCCGTCGCTTACAGTTGCCACGTTTTAGAATCGGTGGCAAATTCAAATTTCATTTCTTTTTTTTCCGCCACACTTGAATTTGCCACGATTGGGTTTTTTTGCGCTGCGCCACTCGCGATGTTTTCTGTGTTTGTTTACAATAACTGGTTTTATGTTGTATTTGACAAGATATGCCGCATCTTTTTCCTTTGTTTCCTTCCACTTTCTGTCTTCTCTCTTCTCTTCTCTTTCTTTGCAGGCCATGGAATACAGAAACAGTCGGGGGCTGGGAAGCCAGAACCACAACAGTTTTCTTTCTCCTATAGCTAAGACCACTCGGCGGTCTTCTATGATGCGAACGTCGTTGGTGTATTCGCCTGAAAAGCAAACAGACGGTCGAAATACCACTGGCGATAGAAAACGAAGAAGATTGAGTCTTTTGCCTGGAAACACGTCGACGAATTTGGGGGCCCCCAGGCTTTTGAATCAGCAGAACCCTTCTGTGCGACGTTTGTCGCTTGCTAGTAAGAGTAATAGCTCACAAATACCTCAACCAAACACTGCTTCGATCCAAGACATGGTTCAGAAATCGTTGGATCGAGTAGCACCCCCATCACATTCACAGAGAAGAGTCGTCAATCCCAATAGAAGAAGAGACTCCACTTTGCCTCCATCTTCATCCGGTACTCCTATTCCTTCTAATAGGCTACATACCTATAACAAACCACAAGATCCAAGACCAATTCGAAGCCACCGATTTCAAGCTAAGGTCCAAGAAGAATTGTTCCAGTATCTCTCAACAAACAAATTYGACATTGATATGAAACATCAACTGACTATGAAATCGTTGAAAAACCCTACCCAGAAGGAGTTCACTCTCATTTTCCAATGGTTGTATAAAAAATTGGACCCTGGATTCAAATTTGTAAGATCCGTTGAACAAGAAATATACACTCTACTCAAGTTTCTGGAATACCCTTTTCTTGACACAATCAACAAATCCCAAATTAGTGCCGTGGGTGGTTCAAATTGGCCTGTTTTCTTGTCCATGCTGCACTGGCTATTGGAACTAGTTAAGAAATGTGAAAGTTTCGATGAATTGGACATTAATGGCATACAGGACTTTTCCAATTCACAGACAACCACCAAAGCAGATGATTCGGTGTTTGTAAATGAACAGACAATGATCAACAAACTGTTTATTACTTATGCCCTCAAATCGTACCGGGCTTTTCTATCTATGGGTGAAAATGACTATTCGGATTTCTATGATGATATGCAAAATRAATATTCTTCTTACGTCGAAGGTATCGAGAAAAAGACAGAATCCAACATCGAATTGAATGAACGTTTACAACACACTTTGGACAGCTGTCAAGAAAAATACGCCATGTATAATGATGAATTGGAACGAGCAAATGCTTTGAAATCGGATGTTGCAAAGTTTAAAAACTATATAGATACCCAGAAACAGAGACAACTTCGATGGCCCACTGTCATTGAAAAGGCCAAAAATGACATTGAAAATATAAAAGAGTCAATCAAAAATATCAAAAATGAAAAACAGGAAATTGTAGCAGATCTGGAAAGAAAGAATCTAACATTGAAAGATATCGAAAATTTGCATATTGAAAGAGCTAATCTGACATGCAGTTTGAATTCTATTGATTCCAAACAGTACACTACCAGGGAATCTTTGGAATTGCAGCTCCAGAAATTGTCCAATTTGTATACTGTCTTGGAGTCGAAAATCAGCTCTTACAACTCTTCTATGTATGAAATTTTAAGCCAGTTGTCGTTGGCGCCATTGCCAGACCCTTCAACTGTCGTGATTGCTGCTCTTGATGAGTCTTATAAGTCATCAAATCTGGGATTAGCGCCACATGAAATAGTATCAACATTGCCATCATTGAAAAATACCTTGTACGATCTCAAATCCAGAATTCATTCCAACATCGCTACTGTACGTGAAACTATCAATAAATCTCAAGAAATTCTTGATGACTTGAAATTTGATGTGATATCAGATAATGACAAAATGGAACAACTTGAAGAAAAATTGGCCAAATCCAAAAAGGAATACGACGACYTGAACGATAAATTGACCTCCGACTCTTCTTTGAAGCAAATACAATATGAGGAACTGTCCAAGGAAATGCGGATTTTTGAGCTACAAACAAATGAACGTAAAAGATCAATTGAAAATAAATGGATGAACACCAATGCTGAATTCAAGAAGAAAGTTGGTTTGATCAATGAACACCGCACTCAATTGGTTTGTGATGTTGCATCAACTCTTGATTCYGTYGTCAACTTCAAAGCTGATATCATGAATGAACTTGAAAATGCTGTCACCGAGGTCGAAAAGGAATTCAGAAATCAAATCAAATGAAATGAAAATTGTTATATTAATGTAATGTATTCTAYTGTATAAATTAGAGTGTAATTTAGAGCTCCCTATAAATGTGGTATAACGYATATTATAAATGTTGGTGCAAGGGAGAACATTATCTTTTCCTACTCTTGTAATAGTTTTTAGCAAAGAATGGATGGTGAGAAATCTCTTCTTCTTTCTTTTTGGATCTGGAGTATTCAACATACGCCATGTCTTCTCCACCTGCTAAACCTGCCATGGATGCTTGGTTCTTSGAGCTTGTTGACTTGAGTTTTTTGGAGATACCGTGYCCAATAATGTTATCRGCATCTTCYCCTATTTCCACATTACCAGCTTCTTCATTTTTCAACAAAACTTCCTGCAACAATTCTCTTCTTTCTTTGGCAGTAGAATAAGCAAGATTCGGTARATTCTCCATTCCGTGCAAATGTGTTATGATTTTGAARGCATAACCTTGATCAACAAGGAAAGCCTGTCTTTTTGTAGAATAATACATTTCTTGGGTATCTTTAGAAACCAAAGAATAAAAGAATGCATTGAAACCTTCATCATTTCTACGTTTGGCACGCAAAATTCTTCCCAATCTCTGGGCTTCTTGTCTTCTTGAACCATAATGGGACGATATTTGAATTAAACAGGTGGCCTCGGGTARATCAATRGAAGTATCACCGACTTTCGATAAGAAGATGGTACTCACAGCATCATTRTATTGGAAGTTTTGTAAGATATTCATTCTTTCYTGTTGAGGAGTTGAACCATAAATGAAAGGTTTACCTAGTTTGAGGGCATATTCTTGTAARGCRTACACGTTGTCTGAGAAAACAATGATTTTGTCACCTCTACTTTCATGGTATTGAATCAAAAATTGACAGGCTTGAAACTTGGTTGGGTTCATGATATAAAGCAACATTCTTTTACGTGCGTTTTCCCTCAAATACTCTTGGTARAATTCACTGGTCATTGGACACCACACTTCGGCACATTGRACCTTAGCAATGTGACCTTTTTGCGACAACTCCATCCAATTGGCCTCGTACATTTTGGGGCCGATAAGGAAGTTAAGATCCGAGATTTTTTCATCTTCTCTAACYAAGGTGGCGGTCAACCCCAACTTGGCGTGAGTGGCTAAAGCAGTAACCACCCTTCTGAACATAGCAGCAGGAACAACGTGCACYTCATCTAGAATGATGAACCCCCACTCTCTGGAGGTCAAAAAGTCCATCACTTTCTGAGAATCATGAGATCTGTTTCTTGTGTTGGCCACCATGGAGTAGGTGGAAACCACCAGCCCCGAATCACCTCTGAACATCTGCTTGTTTTCCGACGTGAAAACKGCMACATTTTCAGGCTGAATAGTACACCACTGTAAAAATTGTTGTTTCCATTGCATCACAGACACTGAAGAGGTACATAAAACAATSACGGATTTTCGAATGGTGCACGCAGCGGTGATACCAACCAATGTTTTACCTGCACCACACGGTAAAACAATGATACCTGATCTTGCACGACCATTACCAAACATTTTACTCAARGATTTTTCTTGATACGGTCTGATTTGGGTCGATGGCTTCAAGTCGATTTCCAAGTCCGGGTTTCTTGCATCATTTCTGAAATCGTACTCTTCCAACATTGGATAATCAATTTCCTGGCATCGTTTTTTGACTGTTTCRACATTTTCTGCTGCAATTTCAAACGAATGAACAGTGTCATCTGCRTTTTCATCGTCGGCRTCRCCAATCACATCTGCATATATATTTTCAACATCCTGTAGTTCTTCYTTGTTTTTTTTGCCTTGGTTTTTGGTGTCTTTTTCATCTTCTTTCTCCGTTTTGATATTGCTCTTGTTCTTGTTYTTTTTGTCSTCTTGATTTTTCTTTGTTCCGGGAATCACTAGATCTCCTTGYGTGGGAGCCAACGTTTGAACTAGCCCGTCAACCACAGTTTGACCTTCATTTTCCTCCTGCACCAGTCTCATTTTTCCAATAACCTCGTCTTTCAACAGCATTCTCAAGATTTCAGCAGAAGAAGACTCCACAAAATATCGATTGTGTTTCAACACCAATTTAACTTTACCGTACGAATGGGTAGCAGACTTTATATATTCCACAACGGAATTGGCRACGGGAACTTTGGACAACCGGTTCAAGACAGAAATGATATCATCTGTCTCCAATCCAACAGAAACAGCAGCATAAAGCGARTGCGTGGTGATTCTATATTCATGTATGAAACTTGGTCTACTGACCGGTTCTGCAATTGTCACCAAAAAGTCCTGTGCTTGTTCCGACAAGGGAGAAAAGCTTTCCAGAAAAATTTTCCCGTCCAGGGGAGATATCCAGATTGGACGGGAATAATGGTCAGGCTTGAGTTTCAAATAGGAAAAGTCGTTATTGAGGAAGATATGAGAAACTGAATCTGGTATAAAGTCACTTGGTCTATCCAGCGGGATTTTYAGCAGTTCTTCCTGTCCAAACTCTTTATCTGTATTGTTTTCTTTGATTTTTTCAATGGATTCTTTGGTCTTCAACGACAACTTCAACTTAGGTCGTGTTGTTTCTTGGAAACTTTCATTATCTGACGAAGTATCATGTGTAGATTCGTCGTCCGAAAACAAGTCTTCCAGYTTGTTTTCCGTCTCCATCTTCATTTCCGTACGTTTCGTCATCCACTCAATATCCAGCGCTATCGGCTATGTCTATAAATCAACCTTTTTGAGTGATTTGCCCTCCTAAAGCTTCAATACAATCTGAATCAAATCTAAATATATCATGTAAGCTTACACAGTGTGAAATAGATCTCAAACCCGCGCGACTACTGGGGTTTTGCCCTCGGTAGCTTTTTTTTCCCAGGGAAAACGCCAGGAAATAGTTTTTCTTCCCTGCAAACACCCAACGCGACACTTTTTCTCCCCCAAAATCCATTCTGCGACCTTCTTTTCCCACAAAATCCATTCGGCCACATTTTTTCTCGCAGTAAATTAGTTTTTCAAGGCTCGTAGAGTGGAAAGACCTTTCATCCTGCTTCCATTAATATACATCTCAGAGCATTAACGGTTGTTTCTGAATGATTTAGTATGGTTTTTTTTTGAGAAAAAGATAGGAAATAATAAAATTTTCAGTATGAAAACCCCAGTTGAAAAATCTGGTGAAAAAATTGCCAAGTAGAAGGTTGATTGGGTGGTGGTTGGTGATTTGCAACAAAAGGAATGTCATGAATTAAATGGCAGCAAATAATGCATTTTCAAGAGAGATTGCAATCTTGTTCAAAACGAAGGAAAGAAGGCTGTTTATTCAAAGCGGGTCGTTATTAAGTTGTATACAATTTATTTATAGATTCTATAGGTAGTCAAGAAATGGGTGATTTTTTAGAGATGAATGACATCAATCTTCAAATTTGTAGCTTCCAACAGCCATGGTGATGGAACCACCTCTGTAGGAACCTCTCTTCATCTTATTCTTACCTTTTGTGAAGTTTTTACCCTTGACGGCACCCAGCTTTTCGTTTGCCAGTTCACCCCAAGTACCCGCAGCACCCTGGTAGGTGTTATCCATCAGTTCAGAGGATTCAAAGCCAATCTTGGATCTGTCGATTCTGGAGAAATGGTGTTTTTCACCAGGTCTGAGTTCGTGGACAGCTGCTGGAATGTAGTTTTTTTGTTTTTTGGATTGTTTGTCGTCGGAGGATTCTTCGTTTTCTCTTTTCTTGGAGTTGGTTTCAGGTTCTGGAGTTGAGGAGGAGGAGGAGGAGGAGGAGGTTGATGAAGAAGAATCTGAATCGGAATCAGAGTCGGAATCAGATGAAGAATCAGATGAAGAATCAGAATCTGAGTCAGAAGAAGAAGAGGAATCGGAATCTGAGTCAGAAGAAGAAGAGGAATCGGAATCTGAGTCAGAAGAAGAAGAGGAATCAGAGTCGGAATCAGATGAAGAAGATGAATCAGAGTCGGAATCAGATGAAGAAGATGGATCAGAGTCGGAATCAGATGAATCAGAGTCGGAATCAGATGAAGAAGATGAATCAGAGTCGGAATCAGATGAATCAGAGTCGGAATCAGAATCAGAGGACTCTTCCTTCTTTTCTTCCTTCTTTTCTTCCTTCTTCTCATCTTCATCTTCGTCATCAGATGATTCACTGGAGCTAGAATCAGAGCTAGAATCAGAGCTGTCAGAGTCAGAAGATTCGTCCTTCTTTTCMTCCTTCTTTTCTTCCTTCTTTTCCTCCTTCTTTTCGTCTACATCCATTTTCTCATTCTCAGAATCAGAATCAGAATCGGAATCGGAATCGGAATCAGAATCAGAACTAGAATCAGAATCAGAGCTAGAATCAGAATCAGAACTAGAATCAGAATCAGAACTAGAATCGGAATCAGAACTGGAATCAGAGCTAGAATCAGAGCTCGAGCTGTCATCGGAACTGTCATCAGAAGAGTCTTTCTTTTCTTGCTTTTCTTCTGTCTTGGCATCTACATCCATCTTGTCATCCTCATCGTCACTCTCAGAATCGGAATCAGAATCAGAATCAGAATCCTCACTGGAGCCAGAACCGCTTTCTGCAGATTCAGTGTTGCTTTCTTCGTCCACGTCCTTGAACAAGTATTCAAGCTCCAATTTCAGGTCCTTATCGACCGCAATTTTCTTTTCTTCAGCATTGGCCACTAGACTTTTGGCTGCTTTTTCCAGCCCCTGTGCCTCAAGATAGGAATAAATAGCAGAAAGAATGAACTTTTGGGTAGCTGCCATAGTGTATTAACTTGTTGTGTAACACGAGAGGAAAACGCCCTTACACCTGTGTCTTAGAACAAGTGAAAAATATAAWTTTTTTTGGTCTAAAAAAAATTCCCAATCGCAGATCCTCAGTCTTCAGGCGCGCGGCCCTGCGTTGTGGCGCTCTACGCAGCGAAGCCCAGGAATTGCCTGGCAGTGTACTGGGAAAAATGATTTTCCGCGTGAAGGCTGGGAGAAAACTGGGGGGAGACTGGGGRAAGGCTGGGAGATGGCTRGRAGAGAACTGAGGGGAGACTGCAAGAGGAGTGAAAACTAGCCACAAATATCTCTACAAAAGCAGGAATTTGGGTGAAATCTCATTTTCAAGCTTGAATAAAGATATCAAGCAAGGGGATAACCAAAAAAAAAAAACAAAAAGCATCTGTAAATAGTTTGGAAAGTGTAGGTAGCTTATGTGTAATGTGATGAAGATATGTAGGAAAAAAAAACAGTGGTGGAATGAAGAATAAGTTGATGATTTATACAAACTCATTTACACACACACACAAACACATGTTAATGGTATTGCTTTATATCAAATGACGATATTCTTTGAATCTTGATTGGTGATGAGGTTTCATGCATCAAGATTTCTCCAGATTTTTCCACAATAGGAGTCACTCAAGGCTTGGAATGACTTTCAATTGAAGAATTGTATAGTATTGCTTCACAAAAATGAACATAAGATTGGGGTGTTTTCCCTGGAGAAAAAGTAGCCACTGAAATTGGCTGCGAAAACCTTTTGCTCCCAGCGGTTTCCCCAGCGTCGTCTCCAGTGTTTTCCCCAGCGTCTTTTCCAACGCGCTCCTCCTACCTCCCGCGCTTGGCAGAGGCGATTCTGCGGCGTGGATTTGGCATGGGTTTTGACTATTCTTGCCAGTGTTTGGGAGCCTTTGGGTGCTTTTCTGGGCGTCAAGTGTAGGTTTTAAGACTGGACGGGACGTGAAGGGACGTGGCTCATATACACCAAGAAATGTCGGAAGAAAAAAGCGTTGTGATCATCACCAGTGATGGCGAAAAATATACGGTGGAACGTAAGGTGGCAGAGAAGTCACTGCTTATCAAAAACATGTTGAAGAACATCATTTCTACCAACGACGAGGACTCCGACGCCGAAGAAGACGAAGACCAGGCGCCAATCGAGGTTCCAACGCCAAATGTCAGATCAGCAGTGATGAAAAAGGTGATTGAGTGGTGTGAACATTACAAAGACACGGAATTTGCAGATGAAGAACAAGACGACGATTCTAAAAAGTCGGCCCCAATCGATCCTTGGGACAAGAGTTTCCTCAACGTTGACCAGGAAATGCTGTATGAAATCATTCTTGCCGCCAACTACCTCAATATCAAGCCCCTCCTCAACTCGGGCTGTAAGATTGTGGCAGAAATGATCAGAGGCAAGTCTCCGGAAGAAATCAGAAAAACCTTCAACATCGTCAACGATTTCACTCCTGAAGAAGAAGCTGCCATCAGACGTGAAAATGAATGGGCTGAAGACCGTTGATTTGTGTTTGGGGGTTGTACATGTATGCAACTCGGGAGTTGTCCGCTATATATATTATAAATATATTGATGTCCGATTTTATAATGTTGAAGCTGAAGTAGCATTTGCAAAGTATTAGAGGTTAATGTGGAGTATAATGCTGACGGATACTGGAAACAGCGTTGGAAAATGAAATCACATCAGTTGAAAACAGCGTTGGAAAATGAAATCAAATCAGTTGAAAACAACGTTGGAAATGAAATGAAATGGAATCAGGTGGAAACTCCAGTGGAAACATCATTGGAAATACCAGTGGAAAAAGAATCAAATCAATTGGATCCTCTTCATCACTTTTAGAAATGTCAACTATCTTCATACACTCAAGTTTCTGATATTTCCGAATTAGTTATTAATCAAGTAATCATTTGTGGCATTATTCACACATATTTGAATACAACTATCGGCACAACATCTACAGAACTTCTGGTTTTTCTGGTTTGCACAATTTTTGAAWGATTCATATGAAAATAATCCATCTTCACCGTGTTCTCAACTACGTGAGTTTTTTCTACCATGCAACCCTGTATTGTCGACTTGTGTATGCTTCTTCAGGAAAAGCAGTATATCAAGAACGGAAAACATCTAGCAACCTCACTTCGACCATTTACTACTTTGTCATGAATAKATCACTTTGAGCCAGAAGTCCAATTTTCCAGGTTATTGATATTTCCAACCTTCTATTGACATATTTACAATTTGGATGATTTTGCTCCCAATGAGTAATTGCATCAAGATGTAAATGATACTAGTGTTTCTTTATTTTTCTTCAAACCAACGTTTCTTTCATCATATTAACCAGTAACCACGCAAATATCATTATCAGACCTTTATTTCTCTCTTGAACAAAAAAAACCCTCAAAGTCAATTGGTGACAAAAAAAAAAAGAAGAAAAACTAATCAAACAGATGAAGACGGACCACCATTCCATTTTTCAATCTGCAATAACATTCCAGTCAAGAATAAAAAACAATTTCTTTCATTATAAATCAGCTCACCCCCTGGAATATCAAAAACTGAATAAATTCCACATTTTTTCTCTCAGAAACCCCATCAATACAAGGAAAAGTCATATTGATTCTTGCTTCCATCGTTCTGTCGCACGTACAACGAAGGATTTTTTTTTCATCTTCTTTGAACAGCGTAGACACATAACGACAGTCATTCCAAGCGTTTTTTCATTGTAGCGCTTGTTTTATAGWTGTCGTGTTGGACAGTTGCCGTGTTTGTTATTCCTCCACAGCTGAATACGCCACCGAATACGCCAGACACATATAGACATGAACGCCGATAGGGAAAAACAGGTCGAAACAGTGCAAAGAAACAAGTACGGAGGTGTGGGAAATTCCAGTACAACAAGAAAAGAGTTTCTGGATAACGTCAGAAGAGACACTTATTCCAGCTTAGTAGGACACGATTCCACATTGACGCATTTGAGTGTTGGGTTGGGTAAATGTAAGAAGATCGTACACCAGGAAATGATCAATAAGATGATATAGAGGATAAGTTAAATAGTTGTATGGAATAATGGAAAAAAAACACAGATTATATAGCGTCCCGGATGGTAGAATGGTGATGGTGCATCATTATCAYTGGWTTCAAGCCAATAATGGAGCATTATCACCAGTGCCGGCAGAAGTGGACAACTGGGTGTTCAATGCTCCGTTGAACATGTAGATCAGAGATAGCAAGAAGTCGATGGCCGAAATAGCATAGGCAAAAATCCATTGCAAAGCAATWGCTCTAGTCATCATTTGGCTCAAACCAACACCCAACATGAGGAAACTGGTGGATAAACCAATGGTCCAATCGCCGTAAAGAATCAACAAGGAGCCAGGAACCACCAAAAATTCCCAAATAAAGACATTGGCCAATAATCTTGGCAACAACGATTTGCTATGAGAATGGAATAGACAGGCGCCGTTCCAAAACAGGGCATAGAGGGCCCAGGACAAAGGCAAACCCACGACAGGCAGATGGATCGTGAGCCAATCCAGCACATTTCTGATGGAGGTAGTTTTATGGTGGAAATAGAGCAACATCAGGTTCAAGACATTGGCGGCCACCAGCAATTCCGCCACAAGAAACTGTTTTTTGGCAAAAAACATGCACCACAAGAACTGGAACACGTTGGACAGCATGAAATGAGGTCCAACAAGTGCAACCACGTTGGTTTGGTTCTCACTGGACACACCTTCSGTGTAAAACGT
This sequence comes from Pichia sorboxylosa, assembly GCA_001599115.1. Lineage (NCBI taxonomy): Eukaryota > Fungi > Ascomycota > Pichiomycetes > Pichiales > Pichiaceae > Pichia > Pichia sorboxylosa. Next base: position 519,352 of record BCGC01000007.1, on the reverse strand, counting down.
CTTGGCAATGAACAGAAACTGCGAAGCAAAAGTAATGATCCAGTACATCACCACCACTAACGTGTTACTTGTGAATGGCGTCAAATAATGTTTGGTTCCCAACACGGGAAACAAGTAGTAAAAGGTCCCGACAACGGCAAGAATGTACGACACAAYAATGGTCAGCTTACCAGCCACAAGAGAGTTAGCCATGGTGTCTTCAAGTGGAAATCCRGAGTTGCAACAACAAAAAGATCAATATATYTCAACAAAAACAAAAACAAAAAGCAAAGAAGAAARATCAAAGACAAAAGACCAAAATTCAACCTCCAGAACCCCTTTAAATACCMATCCTGTACAGATCTCTATTGTTTGTTTAAATTGTACTGACAATTTACAAATATGACAGAACCGCTCCCAAACGGACCACATGCCRCTGCGCCACAAGTTWATGTGGCACATGCCGATGCGATAGATTTACTGCGCCACATGCTACTGCGCCACACGCTGACGATGGATGAGAGAACTGGTTTTGGAATGGTGACAAGCGTTTACTTTTGTGGTTTGGGTGTTGATTGAGGGTGGAACGGGGTGTTTTTTTTTTTCAAAATGTGGATAGGGGTTAGAATTGGGATTGGATATGTTGTTGGATTATTTTTTTGCTGAAAAATTGGTCATATTTCAGTGAATAGCAATTTTTTTTGAATTCAAAAGAGGAAAAAGCAAGCCAATAATGCAGCAAGAATTGGTAGATATCCCATATGAAACAAAAGGTGTCATATTTTATTTGAATCGAATGAATGAATACATTTAATTTGTAGTTTTGAGGATTATTTTTTTTTGTTGTGGTTGTTGTGTTGGGGTTATATTCCTTTTATTTGTGAAAGTTTGGGGATTTTTGTTTGTAGAAACTTGGGCGTCAGTTATTCAAATACCATTATATCCAAAATATCAAGTATAAAGCTTTTTTGATTCTCTTTTAACCAAAATAAACAGGCCTTGTTTTACAAGTACAAAAGTGCAGAGCAGGGAATTTAACATTGCAATACAGTACAATCATTGCTARAAGCTGTCACAATTTAATCATTACAACCCAACCATTACAATCCTATCATTACAACCCAATCATTACARTYCTACCATTACAWCCCAACCATTRCAGTCMTACCATTACRACCCAACTATAACTCCCTGTCTTCTACATCCCGCATCATCCCGACAATCCAGCTATCGCCACCCAGCCACCCAKSCACTGCGTGCCACGTTTTCTCTTARCCACAAAACCAGCCAAGCAACAAACACCCATTTCTCATATCACCACATCATCCTGGAAATTGAGTGSAAATATGGTAGCATGAAATCCCCCCATCCCGTATTCTCGCACCGAAAATTAGTGGTCCGGGAATCGTACTCCGGTTCTCAAGGACACGCAGCATTTGCTCCCCSGACTGCAACATCGCTGACGTCCTCCCTCGCGCCGTCCCCCCTTCCTCCCCTCGCCTGCGGCCGCTTGCTTGGGGCGCCCGTGGTGGTGGCGCAGCACGGCTTCTAGAAGTTTCGTGTCGTTTAAGGAAAACCGTTGCGCGGATAAACGATATGCAACGTCTCGGAGTTAACTGTGCGATGACAAGTATAAAAGCAAGAGAGATGCCRTGGCGGAAGAAGAGAAGAAATGTTGGGTCAAGCAAYCAGAATACCCAGTAAAATGCGTGCACTTAGACAACAATGTGGAAGTGGATCYCAGATGATGAGCTCGTGGGCAAATGCCACGATGAATGTAGGAGGCGGCGGAGTGAGTGCTGTGCCTGGAACAGGGTTGACGGTGCCATCCAAAGCCCTGAAGGAGTCGAATCCCGACCTGACGGACGACAGAATGTACAACCTGTTTTTGCGGAACAATGCTGGATTTCAGACACATTTAAGGCTGAAACATGAGCAGCCAAAGTTCTTCTCTGCTGCGCAGTTGGAACGCATGAAAAACTACTCCCAAACGGCTACCAATGTAATGTCTAGAAACGTCTGARTGGCGTCCAGACGTGCAGACGTGCAGACGTTGCAGCAGTGCTGAAATGCCCGTGTGTGGCATCTCCAGCTGTTTGGGGAATTGATGGCTTGGGTTATATGGATATGGGGTTTATTTGTTAATTTGATTTTCTATTTTTTTTTTACTTCTTTACTAATTGAAAACTCTGCGAGTTGAAATAAGAGAAATAATTTTGTTTCTCTTGTAGTCCCCTATATCTGAAAAACCTCCTCAAGGATAGGACCASAGAAAGATCTTCCGGTCGTCTCTGTCAATGTACAAAGGTATCATCCGAATATCTCCGTGAAAACCCTCCTTTCGGAATGGACAGCCGCTCCGTCTGAAAAATAAAATGTATAATTTATAATCTGTGTATATAATATAAAGAAAAAAAAGAAGCTGCAACTCGGTGTCCATAATATGGAGCTCCTGCAATCGAAACTATCAAAATCGTCCCAAATACCACTGRATGGAATATGTCTCTGGWGATTTAAAACATGATGTTTGCAAAATAAATAAATGAACTATTAACAACAATGACGAATGGTATGAAAAAAACTTGAACCAATCCTAGATTCAGTATTGAAACTCGCCCAACACTTAGTTGGATGGCGTGGAGCTGGAGTTCTCAACCTCTCCGTTGTTGGCTACCCAGTCAGAAAACGATGGTGCGTAATTGATTCTCTTCTTGTAACCAAACGTGCCGGCCAAATCTTCCGACATTTGGGATCTGACACCGGCCAGACAGTAGAAAACAAGGGTTTTTTCCGTGTCTGGCTTAGCAAAACCAAAAATGTCCTGGAACTTTTCGGCATCTAATCCTAGTGCTCCAGGAGAAGACTTGCATGGGATGTTGATGGCGCCCGGAATATGGCCGGCATTRAACTCATCCGGTTCTCTAACATCCACCAGAACGTACTCTGGGTCCTTCTTTTCAACAAGAGCCTTCATTTCCTTGTACCCAATGATAGGAGTCTCGGTGATGTCAATCACGCTGTATTGTCTAGTCTGGAAACCACCCACCAATGATCTGCTCTTCATCTGCGCACCAACCTGTGCTCTGAGAGCACCGACGCCAACGCCACTACCATATCCTCTGGATGCAACACCAACACACTTCGAAACCAACCCGCTGGCTCTACAAAACACGGCTCTGGCGTACATTTGTCTTGTCTTGGGAAAAGAAAACCAGCAGAGAGTACAAAAAACAAATTTCATATAAATTGATCCAGGCAGCGCTGTTTGCAAAAAAACCGGCTCAGATGTTTTGGAAGGCGTGTTTTTTTTTGCTTCTTTTCGGGGAATTGTGGTTTAATGAGCTTGGAACCTGTGTATCAAGATGCAAAATGCCATTGATGTAGGTGGGTGGTGAGCAGGGAGTATGGAAGAAAGAAAGAGGTTTTTTTTTTGGAAAAAAATTGGTTGCTTCTGAGGTTAAAAAAGCAAGTTTTGAAGTTTGGAGGGCGTATTTGTTTTTTCTTTTTTATTTTTGCTATTCTGCAAAAAAAGTCGTAGTTTTAGGATCATATCATGAGAACATTTGTTCAAAAAGCCTTAGTTCAATGGATGGAGTAAATTGACAGTCAAATCTCTGATTCTGGGGAAAAAACTCCTGATCAGTGAATTTTAAACATGCAATATGCCAAATATGCTCTCTTGGTTTTGTTCTGATTTTGGTATTACAAAGAAAACATTCGGTATTTCATATTTGAAAAAAAATCCACAGGAATACTAATCTAAAATTGATTATTGATCTTTTTCAAATAGTACATGTTATTAACAAATATCTGCTTTGAAAGAGATGCATAGCAAATGCATGCAGTTGACGCTGGTTTTCAACCCAATATTATACCTATTAGAACACGGTTCAAAWTAGCAACAACTCTTTTCTGCAGGTCTCCAATATTGATGCCTTCACACTACCCGGCGAAACACGTTCACCTCATTTAAAATACGTTTTGCTATTTACACTAAAAACTTCTTACACTACATACCAAATTGCTTTCTCATTTGTTGAGCCATTTGTTTGAATTGAGGATCATTCATCATCTTCATCATATCCTGGTGATTAGGCATTCCACCGGCACCGCCCATTCCAGGAATACCACCCATTCCAGGCATGCCACCCATGCCGCCCATGTTGCCCATCATCTTCTGGATGTTCTCCATCATTCCAGGGTTGGATTGCATYTGTTGCATGGCCTTCTGTATTTGTGGGTTGTTCATGTTCATTCCTCCAGGCATACCTTGCTGCATCTTTTTGGCGTTGATGGCCATACTTGCAAACATGCTTCTTTGCAGCAACAGYGCTTCCACCTCGGTGACGCTGGTACCCGAGCCCCTGGCCACTCTGATGATTCTACTTGGCTGATCGATGAACAAGGATCCATCACTGTCTAGCTCCGCCTTGGTCATGGAATCCATTATRCAAATCATTCTCTTGAACTTATTGGTGGCTTCATCTTCTCCAATTTGGTTCATCATGTCCCCAATTCCACCTGGCAGCATTTGKGCTATTTTGGATAATGGTCCCATCTTCATGATGTTGTTCATCTGCGATTGGACATCTCTCAAGGTGAACTTACCTTCCTGGAAGTTCTTCATGGTGTCACTGTTATCCAAATTCAGGGTTTTCACGTGATCCATCAACCCTTCCAGATCACCAATACCAAGCAGCTTGGAAACAAATTGTCTGGCTGTGAAGCTTTCCAAATCATGGATGTGTTCTCCGGTACCAATGAAGATGATTGGCGTGTTACTGGCTGCAACGGCAGAAATGGCACCACCACCTTTGGCATGACCGTCCATTTTGGTTAAGATGATCGAACCGAAGTTGGATGATTCTTTGAAAGCTTTGGCTTGCGCTTGTGCTGCTTGACCAATKGATGCATCCATCACCATGATGGTTTGGTTAGGCTTGACAGCATGTCCAATTTCAACCATTTCTTTGAACAACTCCTGTTCTTGTCTATGACGACCGGACGTGTCGACAATAATGATTTCAAACTTCTCCTTTTTGAACTTATCCACACCTTCACGGGCCACTTTAACAGGGTCACTTTCAACATAGGAACCAAAATATGGGATTTTCGCCTTGGTGGCATTTTGTTTCAACTGGTCAAAGGCACCTGCTCTGAAAGTATCCGCACACACCATACCCACCTTGAACCCTCTTCTTTGGTAATACACTGCCARTTTGGTACAAGTGGTGGTTTTACCTGCACCTTGCAACCCAACAAACATAATCACATTGGCCTTCTTTTTCTTAGGTTTGAACACTTCAACGTTCTTCACATCCACCAAATTGCACAACTCGTCAAACACCGCTTTCTGGATCAGCTTTTTCTTATTCACGCTGTTGTTACCAGCAACATCTGCATCTGCCTCAATGGTTTCCTTCAGTTTCTTTCTCAGATTGATCACCAGCTTRATGTCCACRTCAGAYTCCATCAATGCATTGGAAATCTCCTTCAATAGGGTGTCGACCACATTCTTATCAACCACCGTTGACCGAGTGGCCTCACCCATGGCCGTACTAATTCGGCGTCCCAAGTCAGCTAAAACCATATTACTATTCTAGCTCCTTTTCACGATACCTTCTCACTATGTCTTGTCCACTATCACTCTGTCTGACACACT
>BCGC01000007.1:424731-512236 GCA_001599115.1 Pichia sorboxylosa | reverse complement strand
AGAATTGGCCGGTGTGGATGAAGAAGTTGGCACAAACCGTTCTCATACGTTCAGCAATGATACAAGTGACAATGACATTGTTCAACAAATTGGACTGATGAATGCTATCACCGATATCGCCAACAAATTCAACGAAACGGCTGATATGGAATCAACACAGGTGTTTTATTTAGAAACTGACAAGACCAGAACTGTTGTAGGAATGTTGGAAAACCAATACTGGTTTATTGCGCAATTCCAACTCTCCAAAATCACATTCCATGATGGATCTGTCAAATACTATCCAAATGGATTGGCGCATCCTCAGTATCTGCAAAAGCTGTTTTTAGATGGACATGATTTGTATTTGTTGAATAACAAACCACTTGAAAAATGTCCAACCTTGGAATCCAAAATRGTWCTGAGACAAAAATTGACCTCATGGTGGACMATCTGGTGCAAGAATCGGTTTGAATTYGATGCAGCTTATGGAGTATGTGATGATGCCATGTTTAAAGGTCTAGATGGTGTTCGATACTCCTGTGTTCAGAAGCCCATTGGTTTTGCTGAGAATCTCAACAAAGAAATCGAAACCTTGATTCGTCAGGAACCCGGTCTTTTGGACGTTTGTATTTTRAATACTAACTGGACTCCGGCCAAAAATTGGGGGGTATTGGCCTTGAATGAAGAATCRGGCTATTTCTCTTTCAAAAGCTGGCAAATCTTGACCAATTTACTGAAAGATTTAGACCTGTTATTTGGTCTAAGTACTTACTCGCTGACCTTTGGAAATTGGCCCTCTTTGAAAGACTATGTCAGTCATTTGAAGAGACTCAAATCCATCAAGCCTGACGGGGGTTTATTTGAACGATCGTTGATGGCGCCAGCAATCTATCTCCAAAATCAATTGACACAAACAGTATTCAATCCTTTTGGAGATATGGTCCAAACGGTAGAATCATACATACCGCAATTACCAAATATACCTACAATTAGAGATTTTCCTTCCATAATACCAAGCTCGGAMACTTTGACCAGTGCYGCATTGAACCCATGGACAACCATCTCTTCCTTTTGGACTCCAGCCAKTTCAGGAACCCATTCGCCAACAAATGGAGAAGCAGACGAAGTCACCAATAATTCGTTGAACACAGCACCYACAGCCATTTCATCCAAAACGGCGACTCCTGTGTCGTCCAGAACCGGTTTCAAACAGATAGATGAAAGTCTGGAAAAYGTTGCTCAATCTGGGAAGTACCTTTTGGGATTAACAAGTCAAGGAACGATTGTCAACCATGATTTCTACATGATGAACAAACAACAAAACAARTGGCAACTAACAGGAATGGTAGTTTATGAACTGAATGGTATTTTGATGATGCTAGCATATGATTCTTCTCATTTGAAAGAAAAAGACGACCTATTTTATACCGATCTGAGAGACAAGTTGGACAACATACATCGGATCTACTTCACAGATATCATTGTCARCCAATTGAAATCCCTGCAATTGGAGAAAAATTCAACGGAATTCCAGTTCATCATTTATGACAACCATAAATATCACACAAATTTTGGAAACATTCCACTGGATTACGAGTCTTTAATACATCAAATTCCKGAAAGAGTCATTGACTACACCAAGGAGAACACAATCGATAAAAATGAACTWGAAAACAAAAGAATGTTTATGTTGATGCAAGATAGAAAATTGCAAACGATAATTAGCAATAACACATGGCCGTTGAAAAAGTGGACTACTGATGAAAACATGATAAAAATCAGTAAGGATCAATGGTGTATCTTTAAACGGTTCAATGATAAGAARTGGGCTTTGATTGTAAAACAAATGACCAATCAAAATGCAAATCAGCTATATGATGAAGCTACAAAGGAATGGTTTCAATGGGTGGATGAAAACGGATATGTATAAAAAAGTGTATTAATCAAATCTATAGAGTTGTCAACTTTTCAAGAATAGATGTAATCACCAAATGTCTTTGTGATTCAAGTTTCAGCTCCAAACCTCTCTGGCGTCGGAATGTACCCTCCATCCGCACATARTTTGTAAAATAGAGAGTCTGGTGAACTCAAGAGATTGGTTGGGGAGTCGAATTCAGCAACCTTTCCCTTCTCTAAAACAAGAATTTTATCACTATCCATGATGGTGTTGAGACGGTGGGCGATGGTGATGATTGTCAAATGGGAACAAGCCTTTCTGATGGTTTGTTGGATCACCGTGTCTGTTTCTGTGTCAATGCTGGATGTRGCTTCATCTAAAATCARGATTTTGGAGGAATTCTCACTCTTTTGGGTTTTCAATAAAACTCTAGCTAAACAAATAAGTTGTCGTTGTCCAACTGATAAATTGCTTCCACTYTCACTKATGGCAGAATCCAATGGGGTATCTTGCATATTTTGATCTGCTGCCATGCTATGGATGTGGTCTTCCAACCTAGACATCTTCAGAGCTGTCCAGATTTGCTCGTCGGTATATTCATCAAGAGGATCTAAATTGTATCGAACTGTCCCTTCTAAACATTGGGCATCCTGTGGAATGATGGAAAGGTTTTTACGCAAATCAAARAGCCTCAAATTACTTGTATTCAAGCCATCAATTTCAATATTACCCTCTATCGCTTCAATTATCCTAAAAATGGATAATACAAGGGACGATTTACCCGCTCCTGTTCTACCAACAATACCTATTTTCTCTTTCGATTGAATGGMAAAGGTGACGTCTTTCAAAATCGGATCGAGGTTTTCTCTGTAACGAGTGGAATAGTTCTGGAAACTGATTTTACCTTGGTCTGGCCACTGTTTGGATGGGTTCAAAAGTAAATCTCTTACTGACTCTTCGTCCTTCTCCGGTGGTAGGTTGCAGTACTCAAATATTCTCTCGCAACAAATAACATCAGACTCAATTTCAACTGACCTCCTCACAATAAAAGACAGACTTGAGGTAACTCTCATGGCATAGCTCATGATCAAACCAATCAGTCCTGCACTCATTCTTTTATCCGAATAAAGAGAAGCGAGAGCAAACATTGAAGTGGAGAGKGTAATAAGAGARCCAATAAATTGTAATCTRGTAGACAACCATCTGTTGGTTGACTTCAAACAATACGATGAGATTTGACTGTTATCGATATTTGCTGAGTTTAGGAAGGAAAATCTTTCTCTTTGGTCATAGGCTCKTACAGTTTCRGAACCATTTAGTGACTCTTGAATTAGTGCAAAGATGGGACTYTTGGAAATGCTTGTTAAACGTTTCAAGTCTCTGACAGTAGTAACGTAATATCGTTGATAGTAGTTGTAAACAAATGACAGTCCAATAATGATGAAAATGAAAAATGGCATATTGTATCCGATGATTACCATCGTCAGTAGTGTCTTAATCAAAGATCCAAATAATGCAGCAAAAACTCTAGGTAAAGCACTGTCAACTTTACTCATATCTTGACTGAATCTATTGATTATTCTACCCAAGGGTGTGGTTTCAAAAAATTGAAGTGGKGAAGCCAGCACGGACYTGGCCATATCAGAATGCAGCTTTTTCGAAGCTCTGATCGAACATAATGACCACATACACATGGCCCTTATCAATGTGAAAAATCCGGAGCCAATTCCTAGTAGAGCATAAATTCCAACATAAAATAAAATGTTTTGATTCTCACCGTCCCGAATGTTGTTCTCTGACCAATACATTAGCCAATAATTACTTCCAATAGCCATACCAACAGTCAATATGACCAAGGAAAGAGTGATGAATATACCTGAATATGTACAAGCCTTTGCGTATTGAACAAATGTTGACCATTTGACTTTACCTTTTTCTTTTTTCTCTTCAGATTGGTTCATTTTTCTATTAGTATCTTTATYAACTAAAATTTGTTTAAAAGATGCAGCACTGGCCGCYTTTAATGTTTCTTGATCATCATAATCYGGATTGGCRACTTTATTTTCAAATCTTCTCAATTCTTCTCCTGTGTTTTCATCAAAATTGACACCCAGAGGACCAATCCCAATAGTTTCACCTTCGGCAAAATTGGATACATCTTCTTGTTCGTCTTGTACCTCTTCATTCAATCTCTTATCTAAACTCAAAGTAGTTGGTTGTGATTCAGCTTCATTCKGTTGTTCTTCCTGTTGGTCGTGTTCRTTAAGCAATTTATAGAGSTCGCTAGATTTGTCTCGCAATATCGATTCCTTGGTTCCTGATTCAGAAATAGTTGAATCCTTCAAAAAATATATACCAGAAGACTCCTTCAACACCTTAATTGAGTTAGTGGCTAAAATTCGGGTTTTCGATTTCAAAATACCTTTGCCACCTAAAACTTTGTCAATGATCTTTTGACCCACATGTGCATCCACAGCACTCAAAATATCATCAAAAAGATAAACATCAGCTCTAGTATATATTGCTCTGGCTAAAGACAGTCTAGCTTTCTGACCTCCTGATAAGCTGATACCTTTTTCACCAACAAGAGTTTCATGACCATCTGGTAATATTTCAATATCGGGCAATAATTGACACACTTCAATYGTTTTATTATAAAACTCCTCATCAAACTTATGGCCAAAAGTGATGTTATCTTTGAAAGTTGCATTGATGATCCAAGGCACCTGAGAGCAATATGCAATCGAGCCAGCAATAGAGATGTTGAAAGGAATAYYTTTATTTTCTGCTTCTGTGGGTAACTCTCCCAACAAACATTTTAATAATGTCGATTTACCTGAACCAACTTTACCTAAAATACAAGTAAGTTGTCCTTTCCTTGCTTCRAAATTTATATTTCTTAAAGCCGGTCTATTTGATTCCAAATTTGCTTCTTCATCTTCATTCTTATCAACAGGCTTAGCGCTGTTCCATAAAAATGTCGCATTGCTAATATCGACAGTCTTTTCACCAATTTGTTTAACTGCAGGTAATCGTTTCACCAAATCATTGTCAATTTCATCTGCTAATAAAAATGAGACTATTCTCGTCAACGAAACCTGGCATTCGATCATGGCTGTAATCAAAGCTGGAATTGCAAAAATAGGATCAGATAACAAATCGAAAAGTGATAATGCAGGGAAAACTATTTCAGGRGATAGGGGAATATTGGAAGTTAGCGCAAAAGCGGCAAATGTTGAGCATGATACAAAAAATGGGACACATGTCCATGCAAAATTGATACCTGCTGAAAGAATTCCAATCCTATTCAAATTTTTCAACTCTCCATCGTTTCTCAAAACTTTTAATTTCTCTAAAACAGGTTTTTCCCATGCATATAGTTTGATACTTTTCACATTTTGCAGAATTTCAGTGACAAAACTGGTTCTCTTRTCCTTTAACTTCATTTGTTGTTTGTGGTAATTTCTTAGTGATTTGACTAATATTGTATTTAATGGAATCATAATGGCCATKGTCAAGATTCCCATGAAGGTAGCATTRCCCAATAGCCAATATAATGACCATAAACACAAAATCAATCTAGTTGGGGCACTTACCATGGTTTGAACATAACTAGCTAGCGATTCGATTCTCATGACATCAACAGATATGTGGTTAATGATATCACCGGTGGATCTTTCATTTTTCTCACTGGCAGACAATCTCATAGCCTTGTTATAAAGTAAGTGAATCAATGCAGCCTTGCAACCTAATTGAACTTCCACTGTATAAATCACATATTGATTGTAAAAGGCTGTGCTCAACAAGTTAGTGATGAACATCAAAGCAGCAATAGTGATCCCTTTGATAAACAGWGGATTTGTTTCGGTGTCACCAAAAAACTGAATCAATTTTCTCAATAGTTGTGGTTGAATAAAAGAAACAATAGACTCCGACATATCAAAGACTAAGGAACCCAAGACTCCCARACCAAAAGTTTTGGTTAATGCTAGTAGTAACGAAGGAGATTTTCCAATATCACGTTTGGCTAATTCCTGGTTCCAATGGCTTTCCAAAATAGGTGAGGTAAATTGGGTAGACACAATCTTTGGTGGTGGGGGTAAATCCGACTGTTCTAAACCTTGGTTATCGTGGGCTAGTTGTAACAGCTTATTCATCCACGAAAAGGTTAATTTGGAGAAGATGTCTGGTTCATGTACGGCTTGCTTACCATCTACATCAGTTTCATATATTTCTTTGTTTGGTTTATAATAGCAATATTCCATGATGAAAATTGCCAAAATAAGGAATAATGAAAAAAATAGCATGAATATTTCAAAATTAGATTCTTGGGGGAAAATTCGGTAATTTTCGGTGGCAAACAGTTGTTGAATCAAGATTGCCAACAAAATTGAAAACTGTAACGGCCAGTAAAACAGCAGTGTAGCAGATGGGACAACGGATTTTGATGTTTCAATCAAATGCAAAGGAAAAATAACCAATACTGCGTTTATACTGGAACATAGGTAAGACTGTACTTGGAACATACTATCATTTTCCAAAGCGCCACCAATCAATACCTTACTGGACACAATTATCTGCAAAAACACCAGGGAAAACTTTAACCATTGATGCACAGACTGGGAAACAAGCCGCCCCTGGGTTTTTTGCATGTAGTATCTGCTCAATTGGAAAGTTCCGGTCAGAAACGTGCACACGCTCAGCACATTGGCTAGACCGGCTACAAAGCAAGGAGACAACGCATTCGAGTCCCCTGATATCAAGGGACATTTCCAGCTACATTGAGAGGGCTTCTCCAATAACATGGAGAGTTCTGATAACCAAAGGCAAGTGGAGAAACAGCAAAGACTGTGAAACGAAAAAGAACACAAAAAGGAAAAAGAGACAGAAAAAGAAATGGCTGAGCACCTAATTTGACAATTCATGAACCCAGCTGTGGCGCTCCCTCGCCTTTTATACAAATTGCTAATTTGAGAATAGCGGGAAGGTCTTTATTCTTAACTGTGGGTGTTTTTTCCAGCATAACCATCGGCAATGACTACAATTGACGTTGGCAGCAGTGTTTCTTCCATTCCTGTGTTCCATCTTCCACCTAAGGTTGGAGAAGTTTGTGCCTTTGCACCAGAGAAAATTGATATCAGCAGTGTGGAGAAGCCTACATTAATTGTGGTTGTTCCGGGAGCATTCACACCTACATGTTCCGAAAGACACATTCCGGCTTATTTGACCAGCACATCGATTGAATTTTTGAAGGATTTTGGTATCAAGCAATTTTTTGTTTTGTCTACAGACTCGCCGTTCATCACCAGGGCATGGGGGGACAGTCTTGTTGCAGACAAGCCGGAAATCAAGAAATATGTTGATGACGGATACATCAAGTTTGTCAGTGACGCCGGTGCAGAGTGGTTGAGCGCTTCTGGATTAGTTGGTGAGCCGGTGGACTTGTTTGCCAAAAACGGTTTGCGTGGTCTACGTAGTGCTGTGATTATCAATGAAACAGGAAAGGTGCAATATGTTGGAATCGACAGAAAGAAAGGTGTGGTTGAAGCTAGTGGTATTCAAGCCGTTTTAGCAGCTTTAAAGCCAATTAAATAAAATACTTGGATAATTTGTTTGAGAGTTTATAGCTATTGTGTTGTACATTTGATATAGTATCGCTTTGAGGATAGTTTATAGCATATCGAAAACTGTGTTGTACACAATAATGGATCTGGCATTGTGCATCTGTATCCTTCTCCTATATCATCTACAAATTWTGAAATTTAAATGGTGGTCTGTCTTTTGGTGTTTAGTTATAAAAATACAAAATATAAATTAGTCATAGCTCTTMATGGTTCCTTATTGAATGAAAATAGAATACATCACCCATATACCTGCTTCACACTTTCAATCTCTTGAGGATTCCCTAATCAGCTGTTTCACACTGTTTGAGGATATCATTACCGCAGCTAAATACACAATAGTTTCTTGATATTAATTCACTCTAAATCATTATGAGCACATCCTTGTTACTCACAAATGTCATCAAGCGGTATCTTCATTAAATGTAAGCAGCTGACCTATATCAAGATGATACATAGTTCTGGGTAAAGTTTCAGTCTATCAAATTCACCAAGATTGCTGTTTAGATAGTGCTAAAACTCCAAAACTTTTTCTTTTTTCTTTTGAAATGTCTACCTGTTTCATTTTTCGGGGACTTGGGGCGCCATTATTTCCTCCTTATAACCAGATAAAGAGGTTGCTTTGTAATTGTCGAGTTTTTCCCGCAATGTCGATTCATGTAAAGATTGTCTGTCTGAATTCCACGAGTCCGCTTTATCCAAGTTTTCGTTACAGAATTGGATAATCTTGTTYACCATATCCAAAGATTCTTGAGCCAAAATTAAAACCTTGCCACTTGAATCATTCATGATTTGATTGTTTATTTTCCCCCTGAACCATTGCTTCAGTTTTCCTCTGGTTTTTTCAATCTCTTTGCCTTGGACTTTTCTGTACTGTATCAAAGTGTCAATGATTCTTCTGCTCACAGAAGGTTTTCTTTTCCTAATAAACATCGATTTAGCGTCAACCTTGATAGTTTCAATCTCCTCGTTGGCTGGAGTCTCCAGTGTGTCTTCGTACACAGAGTCGTTATCCTCCTCTGAATCTTCGTTGCATATTATAGGATCATCATCGTTAATATTGAAGTTGTTTTTGTTCAGCATATTTGCCCAGTTGGTGGGTAAATTCAAGATAGCGGCCTTGACGTTACTTCGAGCAGGCTCGGATAGTGATTGTGCAGAAACCTTGGACACTACACTAACAATYTTCTTGATAGTCAAKACAATGTCAGCTTTGATCTGGTCTATATCTTTATCAGAATTTGAAATGGAAGAATTGGATCTTGATTCGGAGTTTTTGTTTTGCGAATGCGACTTCAGCTTGTCTTTCTTTTTGTCAAGCGATTGGATCAGGGAATCGATTCTCTCTGATATTTGGTTATTACCCAGTTTRAGATATCGAATCAAYATGGTCAACTTTTTTCTACTCTCGATGTTCAGATTAAGAGAAGACAGTTTTTTCAAGTCGTTAAGAGATTGCTGTGTGGACATGGCATATGAGACAGAAACATGATTTTCATCTTCTTTTTTCACAGAAAAAACGTCTGAAAATGCGGATTKTTCAGGAACCTTCAGTTTTTTGCATGTTTTAGCACTGGAAAGGGATATTTCGTCATCAATGGAATCGTGGAGCCGCTTTTTAGCAGACAAAGATGACGGCCCTGGGGGTATTATGGATTCGAGAGGAGGCAAAGTGGGCGATTGATTGGCGTTGTGGTCGATAGTAGGTAAAACAATGCTGTTGGAAGTGTTGATGGTCTTTTCCAGAACGTAATTGATGGAGTTTGAGATGAGCGGATGAGACGTCAATTTGTCCAGAATTGAAGGTCTGCGCAAGTTCTGCGACCGCAGTTGAGACTCTGGAAGAACCACAGGAAGCGGCAAATTGGACTTGAGTTTATTCAAAGCTGAAACCGCCATCTGCAGCTCTTCTTCTGAGACTGCCTCACTTTTAGGGGAGTCCGACATGCTTTGTGAAGAAAAAAACAAGAAAAAACAGACGCTCTGAAGAGGATTATATAGAAATATAGGATAGGAAAACTTTCTGGCATGTGAAAATTGGGAGCCGCGTGGCTGAGCTAAATTATGGCTGAACCGTGTGGCTGAGCTACACTATGACTGAGCCACCAGCATTGAAAAAGTATAAAACGTGCCCGGATGCCGCTGATGTTTCTCCCTCCCCAGATAACGCATTGTTTATACATGCCAGCACACCGCAAACCACGAGTGCTCTTTTCGTGCGTTCTGTGTCGCCAGCGGAAGGTTAAATGTGACCGGGGACGACCCGCTTGTAAGGTGTGTGTACGACGTGGTGCTGGCTTAGAGTGTCATTACGATTCAGAATCATCCCTAACATCTTCGCCAACCGACTCAGCTACATCTGGTAGACTACTGCCGGGGGAAAGAGAATATGGTATATCTCAGAGTGAATTCAATAACCCTAGTGTCGATTCATTTGCGGGTGATTTGCGGGAAAATGTTATCAGGGCCCAAATCCAGTATCTGGAAACATGTTTGACACGGCTAAACAGGTTGGTATCGAACAAGTATCCGCAATTGGCAGTGACGGTGTCTCAAAGAGTTAGCAGGCTTTTTGAGTACACCCACACCGCTACAGATGCAGTATTGGACATATATATGGACTTTCGAGCGTTGTATTATTCTAGCTCTCGAGTCAAGGGTTTTGGTCCTCTCCAGTACTTCAGCTTGATGCAGAAAGATCCTTTCAATAAACATATTATTGACTATATTATTGGCAACAGCTGTTACAATTCTAATTTGTGTGAAGCGTATTGCGTAGATCCACCCCATATTCTTTGTGGTGCCTCCACTAGCTCTTTTCCCTTTGATAAACAGGCTTTGTCTTCGGTCACGGGATATGAAACCTTCCTTAACTCGAGCGTGATACCGCTTTCGTATTTGAATGATTCGGATTTACCCTCAAATATTACCAATTCTTTTTTTTCCTACAGGGATCTAATGCAGCTCTTGCCGTCAAAAAAGGTTACATTTATATTATTTGACCGGTTCTTCAAATATGTTTACCCTTTTGCTCCCTACATTGATCAAAACACCATGGAAACACAATTGCAAAGAATCTTCTTTTTAAATAGAGTCGCAGACTTTCAGTCGGATGAAAAAATCACCTTTATAAAGATTCAGAATAAGCTGGACTTATCCTACTTGTGCATCATCATCCTGATGTTGAAATTGGGATTCTGTTCTTTCACAAAGTCCGAAACCCAATGCACATCTCCTATTGACCTCATTTTACTATCAATTAACCTTTCGAATAAATTGATTGATTTTGTCAAATTATCTTTGCACAGTCTAGGTTTGAGGAAAGGAACCTGGTTTGCTGCTTATCAAGCCCTCATTTTGCTAACTGTCCATCAGCGCCTGACCACTAACCAAACCTTTTTAGATGATAAAGATGGCTTTTCGAAAAACATATACATAAAAATAGCTTATTCATTGAGCTTAAACAGAGACTTAACAAATCTGAAAAATATAAGAACAGGCGATGGGTCTGTATCACCATTTACTCCTCAGCGTGATTTGTTGAGTAGAAAAGTTTGGTATGCCTTGGTCTCCATATGCCATCGTGATTTTTTCAGCTCCGGGGTGGCTAACTCCATTGACACAAGTTCWTCAGACACCAAACTCCCGACATATAGCAAAGATGTCACCAATGTCAACGATGTAGAATTGGAAAAGATGGTAGTGGAGTTTTTCACTACTCAGCATGAAGTCGAGTCTAACGTTCTCAAAGTTGTTAATATGATTTCGCAGATTCAAAATAAGCCTAAAATTATTGATGTTTTGAATGCCTTGGAAATTGCAGAGTGTGTGTTACATACCAAAGTTGGCATGTTCTATAATATCATTCATGAACCCCATCATAATAATTACTATTTTCAAATCAAAAAGATATACCGTGCCTTCATTTTCATTCATACGTTTTCTGTTATTGTCAATATTTACTCCTTTATTAAACTTCAGTTTGAAGAAAAGAAGAATTTTAGAGCCTCCAAATTCTTCTCAAACAAATTGTTGTTCTATACAACACACATGATAAATTACTTTTCTTTTGTGGCAAATGAATCAAAGGAATGTTTTGGAGGCGATTTTGATTTTATAATTCTTCCAAGCCTGAATAAAATCTTGCCCAAATTGTCTATCCAGATAAGTTCAATGGAGATTAAACTTTCACTTCATAAAGCAATGTTAATCAACTCCAACCCCACTCTTACAGCGCCCTTAATTGAAAGAATTCAACTCATTGATGCGATTTCTAAGAGATTGCTTCATCACATTTTTCAGTGTACCTATTTGAAAACTTTGAAAACTCTAGCCAAAAAGCATTTCTTTGCTTGGAAAACTATGAAAACTCAAGCTCTTATTTTGAATATTCTTCGGAATAAAAGTGATTTACACATGTCTAATGATGTCGTTTCCTCATATAATTATCTGAATCACTTGAGCATGGAGGAGTTGGAAATGATTTACGAAATAGTCGACATGGAATCAATCCAGAAACAGTCCAACATGAAAAGAGTTAGGATATTATACAATAAATATACCACTGATATTTGCGATGAGGACCCTCAGAATAGTGACATTGCTTCTTTTGTTGGTTATCATGATGTTTTTGACTCTACATCAAATACAAGTAAACATTCCATAAATAACTTGATCAATCAAGATCAAACTGACTACATCAGTAAAGGTTATCAAGCAAATTTTGATGAAACCGAATTCTTCAACTCCAATGAACTTGATGAATTCTGGATAACCACCAACTCTGACCATCTGAATGGCCACACTTTCAATGAAGCTGTCAATCATAGCACTAACTGCGAGTATCCATCTATAAATGAACTGCAATTCGATTCCAACATAACAAACCCGTCCTCTGCTGCAAATATTTCTCTTCCAATCGATTCCAACAGAATGAAAATGGAGTATATAAATGGATCTATCATTGATATTTTATTTGCCTAATAATTTTTACCTATTTTCAATGCTTAATGAACCTTTTACTTTTGACCTCAAGCTCGCTCGACCATTCCTCCATTTCACAAACTATTTTAAAAACCTGGTCAATTTTATCTTCCAATTCTTCCAGCTTGGGTATACTCTTTTGTAATTTTATATCTGTATCTCTAAACACTTGTGTGTTGTCTTTCATATCGGAACAATATAGTTCCATGTCTCTAAATCTTAGAATGGAGACGTTATTCACATTTTCCATCTGATTAATTTCCTCCACCACTTTATCTGTTTCAACCTTTAATGAGGTTTTCATATCTTCATAAATTCTTTTAAAACTTTGTTTGGGATCCACCTCATTGTTGGTATCCTCCAATCTCAACTCTCCATGTTTATTCGCAGTTCCATCCATTTGCTAATAATGAGGGAATTGTAGAACTGAACAACGTTTTCTGGCAATCATGTAAACTATTGGAAATTGATAAGAGAAAAAWTACATATTCTGTGATTCCGGCACGTGATCTGCATCACATGTTTCCTATCTTCGTATTTTACTGACGATTATACTGAATAATTGAGAASGCTTCTATTTTGCAGATCTATGTATACTTTGATCAATTACATTATCTTATATATTAATACAAAGAAGAAATAAACTGGCTAAAATAAATCAACAAAAAAAACACCGTTCTGGATTCACAAAACAACTTCCTTACCCTGTTCGTAGTTTTCTGAGAAAATCAAATAATCCAAAAATGCCATCTTAGGTGGGGGGTGGTCTTCCAACATGACTTTAACTAACTCGGGCCATTCAGAAGGGATTTGTGATGGGTCTTCCAAAAAGTTATACTTCCATTGCCAAGCAGGAGAATGAATTTGCATTTCTTTGGTGTGGATGCTAGCCATCTCTTTTTGATGGAAGATTTCTTCTACAACATTGACAGCAGGTCTTCTACGATTAAGATTCATCAACACAGGTTCATCTGTTATATCATAAATGGAATCTTTTATGATTTCACCAAGAATGACGGCCTCATTTTCATAGTACGTTTGAACGACATTGGCTCCTTTGACATTGACTTTCATCCGATGCACAATTTTCAGATTGCCTGTTACCTCCTTGATCGGAATTTGTTTGACTAGGCATGCATGGTATATATCTAGTGCATTGATCCACATTCTTAAACTTCTGGAAAAAACCCAATTGGTCCAAGCCATACTTGTCAGACCATTTGAATATTCAGTGGTAAGTATGTCACTCAGAGAGTCGTCAGACTTGACAACAAAGGTTGGGGCACCTTCAAATAACGTTAATCTGACCGGCGACAATTGAGAATGACTATAGAAATGCTCGTTTCGGCAATTCACGATATTGTATTCATTGTTCCATTTATAAACCTTCTCTTCAAATTCATCCAACTTAAAATCCGCCGGTAAAAATTTGCTTTCTTTATCGTTTTTATCCYTATGGTCTCTAGGGTCCAGTGGATAGTCGGACATTAAGTCCAACGGAATGTATTTTTCAAGGTCTGTTTTGCGCATGGCGTTATGTGATACACTCAATCCGGTGATGTCAACATAATATCCGGAATCTGTGTCGATGATTCTGGCATCAATGTTGTTTAGGCCATTGCCTTTCGCCCTGTGAGTCAACGAACTACCACAATCAACATAATATTTACCCATACCATATCTTGGGTTCTGCAAAATCAGGGAATTGTTGTAATTCAAGCAAAAATCGGCCAAATCCTTGATTGGCATCTGCACATCTCCATCAGAATCCCAAGGGAACGAATTACCCGTGAAGTACCAAGACAAAAGAGATCCGTGAGCCGGATAAAGCATAAATCCATCATTGAATGCTGTGGTTAGCAATGTATGAATTAAATGGGATAAAATGATCGTCCTACGATTGATCAAATTGTCAACACCCATTTTTTCTTTAACCTTTTCTTCATTATTGTAATAAGGAGAGTGTATTGTGTAATAATCTTTAGGCATTTCACTCAAAAAACCAGAAAAAAACCTATGGTCATAATGTCCACCGTTTTCTTTTAATTTGTGTCCTCTGTGTTTGGATGGGTACGGAATATTCACTTCATAAAAATATTTCGGAACATTGTCAGATAGAATGCTTTCCGAATATCGGATAGAGTCCAGAAAACTCTTTTCATTCCTCAAAAGAGAAGATTCGTTTTTATTCAAAAGAGCAGCAAATGTTTCTGAAACATTCAGTTTGAAACTTGAGGCCGGAATTTCGATTTCAAAGTCATTTTTTGCATTGGCTAAAATTTGATTTTTGAAACTGTTGGGATTTTCATGCATTAACGAAGAATAATTTGTTTGCAGATTTTCAAACTCACAAATTGGATCAAATCCATTGAAAGAAGTTTGAGCAATGTAGTCATCAAACATTCCGTTCTCCATCATGGATCTGGATTGGTGAGCCTGGATTTTGAGGTAGGTGCCATTATCACCCAAAATGTAAATATATGATGGTACGTGCATCGTCGATAATAGGATGGATTTAGCGTTGATGACTTTTGTACCGAAATCCGATTTTTGGTTCATTCTTGCAACAAAATTGAAATTTGGTAAAAGGTTTGGATTTTTCAACTTCCCATTTTCAGTCTTTAAAAAATCTTCTTTATTCAAGCAATTAGTTTTGTCAATATAATGAGACGACGGTTTTTCATGATCAAATTGGATATTGTTCAAAACAAAAAATAACTCTTTGTTTTCGTAAATTGTGAAACAATCCACGTTGCTATTTTCTGCATTCTCATTTGGGAGATATTTATTTAAATACGACAAGTCCACCCAGTCTTCCCACGAGAAAGGTATGGATGTTGTTTGCGGGTCGTCGGAACGTTGTAATAACTTGCTGATTTGATGTATGTAAACGGCAGAACTGATTCTTGGGTCAAAAAAATGTTCATTTTCTCTTCGAGACTTGTATTTAGCCACCACATCTGAATTTTCGTCTGCTGAGACAAAATGGTTGTGGAACTTTTTGGAGAGTTTCCAATTTTGGTCCATGATTTCTTTCCGGTACAAGTTGTTGAATAATGAAGCTATCATTTGATCTGCTGCTTTGTTAGTTGCCCCAAATCCTTCTTTTTCTTGTTGATGCAATATTTGCACTGGCAATAATTTTTCGGTCAATTTATTTTGAAACCTGTAGTTGCCTAAAAATGTCCAATTTTCATACGGATTCGTTGTTACCGACCAATGGATCAACGCTCCAATGCTGACAAGCACCACCATAAGAAATAATGTCGATCTCCGAGTCAGACGTCGTGCTATACTAACCATGAGCTCTAAAACAAGTTTCCAAGACCCTTTTCTCCGTCCTGGTTCCATTCCACGGCCTGGGAATCCCTCCTTACCGTTGATTTTCCAATATTTGTTGCCTGGCATGTTACTCTGCGCTATTCAAACCACTCTCAAACCCGCTTCTTTCTTACCAAATAAAAAAAGAAAGAAGAAAAAACAGCCCTATTTAACCGGCAGCTAGTCAAAAACTCCCCCGTTGGTCACCTCCTTTCCAAACTCTTTTCCGGTTGCAGAACTGAGCGCCCCGTTTCGTTTTCCTTATCTGAAACAGTTCAAATGTACACTCGCTACATCCCGAATGTGCTGTTGAACTTTTTTTTTTTTCGCTATCTTCAACCTGCCGCATCGCAGAGCAGTAAATGCATACGACGTGATGATGAGCATCCACTTTCTTTCTGAGCATTGATGGAGCTATTGATGGAGATATTGATGGTGTTGGAATGGAAACATCTTCTGTGGTGAAACAGATGGTTGGATCCCGGGAGTGTATGTAATAGATGTGTTTTTACTGCGGTAGGTTTAATTTGAACGAATATAAAGGTGTTAAATAGGAACAGGAGAGCCCTGTTCGTAATGCTCAGAGAACACAAGATAATCCAAAAAGGCCATTTTTGGAGGCGAATGATCTTTGAGCATTTCGTGCACTAGATCAGGCCAAGAGCTTGGAACCAATGAAGGGTCGTTGAATGAGGTGTGTTTAGCCGCCCATTCAGGGACAAAGAGAGCCATCTCGTTGGTGTGGACACTGGCAATTTCTTTCTGGTGAAATAGCTCGTCCACCACGTTGAAACGAGGTCTTCTTTTGTCTCCACTCTGCAAGGATGAGTCGTCAGTGATGTCGTAGATCGAGTCCTTGATGATTTCCGAAAGAATGGATACTTCATTCTCACGATAGGTGGCCAACATCCGCTTACCCTTCACAGTCTTCTTCATTCTGTGAACAAACTTGCGGTTGCCATTTTCTTCGATAAGTGGAAGATTGTTCTCGATACAGGCATGATAAACGTCTAATGCATTGATCCACATTCTCAACCCCTTGGAAAAAAGCCAGTTGTCAAACGCCATGTTGGTCAAACCCGAATGATACTCAAGAGTTAGAACCTCATGTAAAGATTCCTTGGAGGCAACAACAAACGTAGGTGCTCCCTCAAATAAAGTGGGTCTGACAGGTGATAACATTTGAATAGGGTAAAAATGACGGTTTCTGCAATTGACAATATCATATTTGTCGTGCAGTTCGAGGATTTCCTCCCTGAATTTCGACTTATCCTCCGCTGAAGCACCGTCGTCGGGTTTACTAGGATACGACTCTCTTTGTTCTGCGGGAACAAATCTTTGGACGTCATCTTTGTCCATCTCGTCTGTGGAAATACTTAATCCGGTGATGTCAACATAATATCCGGAATCTGTGTCGATGATTCTGGCATCAATGTTGTTTARGCCATTGCCTTTCGCCCTGTGAGTCAACGAACTACCACAATCAACATAATATTTACCCATACCATATCTTGGGTTCTGCAAAATCAGGGAATTGTTGTAATTCAAGCAAAAATCGGCCAAATCCTTGATTGGCATCTGCACATCTCCATCAGAATCCCAAGGGAACGAATTACCCGTGAAGTACCAAGACAAAAGAGATCCATGAGCCGGATAAAGCATAAATCCATCATTGAAAGTTGCTGTGTGCAGTGTATGAATCAGGTTTGATAAAATAATTGTTCTACGGTTCACCAAATTGTCTGTACCATCCTTTAATGGATCAATAATGGTATGTTGATAATATGGTGAATGAGTGGTGAAATAATCTTCAGGCATTTCTGTTAATAACCCAGAAAAAAATCTATGGTCATAATGGTCACCATTCTCCTTTAAACTATGACCAAGATGCTTAGAAGGATAAATCAAGCTCAACTCATAGAAGTATTTAGGAACATCATCTGACTTGATTCCCAACGAATAGATCATGGAATCAAGAAATCTCTTCTCATTTAATTTCAAGTCGGATTCAGACTTGGAAAACAATGATTCGTAGTCTTTTTTAGGGTCTAATCTAAAACTCGAAGAAGGGATGTCGATTTCATAGTTTTTTTCTGCATTAGCTAAAATCTGTTGCTTAAAACCATTTTCATTTATGATGATTTTATCTTGATGTTTTTCTTTCAAGTCTGTGAACTCGACGAGAGGATCAAACCCTTCGAAATCTTCAGCATTAACAAACTTGTCAAAGAGCCCATTTTCCATCATGGTGGTAGAATCATGAGTTGGGACCTTGAAATAAGTACCATTGTCATTTAAGAAATAAATGAAATTTGGAGCTGGTAACTTGGATAGTAAGATTGATTTGGCATTCAGCACTTTAACGGGGAAATCCGAACGTTGATCCATTCTTCTCACAAAATTGAATTTCGGTAATAGTTTGGGATTTTTGAACTTAGCATCTTCTGTTTTGAGATATTCTTCTTTGTTGAGACAGTGAGTTTTGTGGAAATATTCTTTTGAAGACTTATCATGGTCAAATTTCTCATCGTTCTCAACTTTGAACGTCTCTCTATCTTCAAAAAGAGTATAGCAGTTGACGTCTTTGTTATGGTCTTCTCCATCTTCGCTTTCATCCACCTGTTCAAATATGTCCACCTTGGAATCATATTCTTCATTGTTGGTAGGTTTCTCCAAATATTTGTTCAGATACGAGAGATCAGCCCAATCTTGCCATGAAAACGGAACGGAAAACGTCTTATCGTTGGATTYCATGCCCTGGTCGWACAAATTCTTCAAATGTGCCAAATACACTGAAGTTGTGATCCGAGGATCAAAGAAATGCTGGTATTTTCTTCTGACGCTGTATTGTTCCGCYACATCMTTGGAAAYAAAATGATTGTGGAACTTTTTGGTCAACTTCCAATTGGTATCSACTATCTCAGGGGCGTATATTCTCTCATACATTTCAGACAACAGGGTATCCGAATCATTCACTTGGGACAACACATATTGTTCCTCAAAGATCTGAGGCGGTGAGAGCATAAATGCCAATTTTTCCTCAAAACGGCCYGATGTCAAAGCCACCAGCTGCTGATAACCWCCGTACTGTCTTCCCACCGAATAATGACCTACAGCAAACATCATCAASACCARCACAGTTGCTACGGCATAGTTCCTTCTACCCAGTCGGCGCCAGATCCCAGCCATCACTTGTGCAGCCCACATAGTTTACTCTGTTCACCAAAAAAAAAAATAAGAAACACTAACTAGCAGCCCTCATCATCATTTAAACTCTCGTTCTCAATACATTGTCCCCCCCCCTGCAGATTTTATATCTTTTGTTTGCGGATTTTTTTCAGGTACGCGAAGATGCAACCATTAGTCGCCTACCCTTGAAAACTCTAATCTGGGGTCTCTTTTTGGTAAAGGGAACGGACTTGATTGGGATTTTGGACAAATATTGGTGCAAAATACGGCAAACAAGAGATGTTTGGTTTCAGAAAAACAAATGTGTTGAGGTTGATGCTGGGGGTGTTTTTGGTGACTTTGATGGTGCAGTTGTGGGTTTTTTCGCCGTTTGAATACCATGATTTAGAGGTACCAATGAAGCAGTGGGAACCGGAACTGGAGGATGTTAATGACTTCACCTTAGACGTGGAGCTGGATTGGGAAACTCAGAAGCAAGGAGGGACAAAAGACTTGTCGGACTTGTTGGTGGGTAACCGTAGAAAGTACTTCAGCAAGATATTTGCAGATTTAACWGCGGCTAAACCAGAAATCCCMCCTYTATYCMATTACATCAACGGCGAAAARGCCCCAGATCAATTCAACAACMTTCTSTATGAAGACTTGCCACTCACAAAGCATCAGCTGTCACAGTATCTGGAGGTGTCGCAAGAGGATGCTGAACAGCTCAGAACCTCTCATCGAAAATTTGTTGCTATGTTGCCTGAAWCGTATCCRGAAAACATCTACACAAAAGGGAAAAACGGAATTGTCATGGTAGGAGGCAATTTYTCGTGGTTGACGTTGATTTCCATCATGAATCTCCGTGAAAGTGGATGTTCTTTGCCTGTGGAAATTCTGATCCCAAGTAGTGTCGAATTGGAGGAAGAACTTTGCCAATCCGTATTTCCTCAATATAATTCCAGGTGCATTTATCTTCCATCGCTTGTTGGCAAAGAARTGTTTGAACAGTACCAATTCAAGGGATATCAATTGAAACTTCTAGCAATGGTTTTTTCTTCTTTTGAAAACATTCTACTCCTTGACTCGGACAATACGGTAGCCAGAGACATTGAGTATGTTTTTAGTTCAAAACCCTTTTTAGAAGACGGAATGATTCTTTGGCCTGATTTTTGGAAAAGAACCACGCATCCTTCTTTCTATGATATTACTGATAAGTATATTGATGAAKCTACTACCCCCATTAGAGATCTGGGCTACGTTGAATATGGTAAGATCACCGAACGCACCGGCTCGAAATACCAAACTGTTTTCCATGATTATGAAAACACCATTYCATTTTCTGCAAGTGAATCCGCTCAAATATTTGTTTCTAAAARGATGCATTTCCGTACTCTCTTACTGGCATTGTACTACAACATTTATGGAAAGGAGTATTATTATCCTCTATTGTCTCAAGGTGCTGCTGGKGAAGGTGACAAAGATACTTTTATTGCAGCTGCACACACTTTGAACATGCCRTATTATGCYGTTAAGAAACATATCAATGCTATAGGACGGTTTGACAATGGTTGGATTGGTGTTGGTATGGGACAATATGATCCCGTTGAAGATTATGAAATATATGAAAAATACAAGAATACCGAACTGGTTTATGATTTGGACACCAATTCATTAACGCCTCAGATAATTGAATCCCCGAGTTTATTGTTTATACATTTGAATCGACCAAAACTGGATCCATGGCAGCTCAAGCAAAACGAAATGATAATCAATAAAGATGGCCAAAGAAACAGGCTGTTATCTGATGAGTTTTTTCACCGGCTTGGCTATGATTTTGAATTGAGAACTTGGAAAAACATGGTCAAGTTGATTTGTCACGACAAGCTTGAGTTTTTGATGTTTGAAAATGAAGTTTCTAATGATGAATTATGTTTGGAAGTCACCAATCAATATGAATTTCTCAAATCAGCCACTTTAGAATCACAATGATAAATTCTTTTACGTTCAATCAAGAAGTATGAAGCTGTAAGAATTCTACAGTTYCATCTATTAATTTTTYGATATTTCTCTGCATTTTTTTTTTCCTGTTACTATTTTTCCACATTTCCCTTCTTTATACGATTCAGTAGCCGTTTATTTAATTTGAATTTAAAACTCTTCGCAAATATTCATCTTTATTCGATTTTTTGTTGTTTGGATGTTTGGATCTTTTAACACACTAGTTGTTCTGCTTGAGAGCAGAACAGAACAGAACAGAACAGAACAGAACAGAACAGAACAGAACACAAACGTATTTCTCAATGCTTCACTTTCTCATGAAAATTCACTTTCTCATGAAAATTCACTTTCTCATGTCTTCGCTTTCTCATTGCTTCACTTTCTTATTGCTTCCCAAACATCACCTAAATAACACAATCAAACGTCTTTCATCTTTARCCATGTTGGGATGTGAACCAATGTGGTTGGATTCAGTAACTTTTAACGGATCCAGAAATCTAAAACAATMTGGGTTCTGTAATGGATTTTCCGTCATATAATATACACAATATGTRAGGAGAAAGTCTAGCTCGAAATGAAATTTCAAACATTTATTTTGGTATTCAAATAAGACCCAAAWCTCTTCTTTTWACAACAATTTCTAGAATGGAAAATGGCGGCGGCATGTTTTCCAAGTATGGCAAAGGTGCTTCCTTGATGCTGAAGATGGGATACACCCCGGGTACTGGACTGGGTGAGAATGGCCGTGGGATMGTGGAACCAATTATGCCAGATGTGCGTAGAAAAGGTGAGGGCCTCAAAGTTGAAGAGGGTAACAAGAGRAAATCCACTATGATTTCCAGAKCCGTCGATGATTGGAGTGACTTGGATGAAGATGAAGAGGAGGAGGGAGAGGAKGAGGAKGASGAYGAGGACGATGTTGACGGTGCTGATGGGAGAAATTGTCAAGATTTGGGGTTCTACAAAAGTGGGTTTTTCAAGTCGGAAAATATTCCTGAATTGTATGAACTGATTTTGCAGTTGAAAAGATATGAAATTACCCTACCATCAGCTATATTGCAGATGGCGGATGATGGCAAAATGAAGGACACGGAAAAGGAGGTGCAAATACGAATAAATATCTCGGAAATGTTGGATAAAGTGAAGCAAGAGTATCCTAAACTGAAATATCTGAATTTTCAAATCCAAAATGAAGAGAAAGAAYTGRWGATGGTTGATGATGGTGTGARGCTGATGAAAAATTRGGTGGATCTGGTGTCCAATTCAGAAACAACTGTATCTGATYTACTCAAYATGGAAGGYGTGGAAAGTTTGACCTTGGAATTCAAGGAAGAACTTCTGAATCTTGTGATGGCTAAATACGCTTCGTTGTGGAACGAAATGGTGGCCGCTTTAGAAATGCAAGATCTTGACCAGTTGAACCAAGTTTTGCAGCTTGCTAGACAACTCAAAGAATTTGAAAAAAAATTGAATATATTTGACGTTACCAGTTGTAAAGATTACAAAGACGAAACAACCATTTTCTTCTCGAGTGCCGATTCACTAATCAATAAGGRTTTGATTGATAAAATTGAGACCTTYTTCCTTGACAATTGGGATTTGGAGAAGGTCAATTTGGGAATCTGCATTTTTGAAGATCTGGAATCGGGRGCTATATGGGATACACAAGTGTTCAAAAAGCTGATTATTGAAACTATAGTATTGGTGAGGTTTGTCAGAGAAATAGATGTATGGAGTTCRGACCCCGTTGGAAATGACGGTTTGAGAGTGTGGTTGTCGGAATGGTTGACTGTGCTGGACCCTGAATATATTGATTTCTTGTTGATGAAGATAGCCGATGGGTTTTGCAGGTATATCGAAGTGGTCGATATCGAAGATACGGCCCWACTGGAAAAAATGGTTCATGAYAGTGATATTGMATACTGGATAAAAGTTTCAAGTGATGAATCTTTGATGAACAGAATAAAATCTTGCGTTGTCAATRTTGGAGTAAAGAAATTGCGTTCACAGATAAATGTTGACAAGATACATGAATACGTGGTTTYGGAAAATGAGACTTTCCAGGCTAGTATAGATAACTTTGTTTCTTTGACCAAAGTGTTGGATGGAAAATATGAACAACAAGTACTTTACAAAGAGGTTTGTCTTCCTTTTAGATATGGAGCACGTAAACTRTTAGAAATGGATGATGACTATGGTTGCGAAAGCTATATCAAGTTGTTGATTCTTCGATTTTCACAGATGGGAATGTTTGATGGTGATTCAGCAGTGGATTGTGTTGTCAATTTGATTTATGATAGTTACGAAGAACTGAATTGTTTTTTGGGTGATGCAAGATTCACCAACAAGGAGTTTGAAGATTTCTGGAACTGTGAAGAGCTAAAGCGAATGTACCATGACACACAACATAAAAGTACAATAAAGAAACCAGACACTTTGGGGAAGAACAAAGGCATCAAAGAGACACTTTTTGAGGGTATCAGGGAGTTGGGGTTGAATATTGTTCCTGGTAAAATCGTCCGTGGAAAACAAGTCTACAGAGTGGAATCTGGCCATGATCTGTATTTTGAGGATAAGCTGATTTTTGTGGATGTTGGAAGTGGAGATGGAAGTAGAGATGGAGACGGAGAAGGATATGAACCCATGACTATTGAAGAGGTTTTGAGAATTGTCAACACCTGAACAGGAAAATCTTTGTCAAGTATTGTTGTGGGATGAACAATGTTGAACCTGAAGCTGCTGGACAGACTCTAGGGACTGGGGTATATGCAAAGAGTGACAGTAAGAGTGACAACAAGAGTGAAATGATATTGGTTCCATGTTTCTAATTTTATCAGGATGAATAGAAGAATCCCCGTTGGACCATTTCATGTATTCAGGGTGCTAATACGCAATAAGAGTTGTGTTATTTTAAAATATAGATATATAAATATGTATATGTATGTACAGGCTAATTAAGTTAACTTCTAATATCAGATTTGTAAATACTGTAATCATTTTTTGTTAAATTCATCGATTTTCTTTTGGGCAGAAGCGTATAAATCAAAGGCGGTTTCCTTGATTTCGGCCTTGATTTCTTTGGCTTCCTGGATGGCTTCTTCAACGGACTCGACAATATCGTTGTTCATGACAGCCTGATCAACTGCTCTTTTTTCCTCGGCAATTTCCTGTTCTACAATGTCATCTTCTCTAATTTCGTCCGAATACACGTCAGGATATCTTCTGAAACAATCCTGCATGTTTTTGAACTTGTCGATACATTCGATTCCCTTTGGTTCTTCTTTGGAGTAGATGAAGCACGAGAACGCTTCTTTGAACTCTTCACCACATGGACCGTGGGCCATTCCACCTAGACAAGGACAATCCCAGTTGATTTCACCGGTTTCTTCATTGAATGCACCTTGTTGGTTGGCTTCTTCGACAAGCGCTTCTTCAACAATGGCCTCGGTGACCGGTTCCTCGACAACTACAACGGTTTCTTCAACAACAGGATCCTGGGCGGTTTCTTCGGCAGCGTCTTGCTTTTCTTCGGCCACTGGTTCTTCCACAATGACTATTTCTTCCTCGACAAACACAGGAGCAACGTCTTTTGCATCCAGAATCACTGGRGCAGCCACCGAAGCCGTCGCTGGGGCAGAGAACTCAATCACCACCGGCACCGTGCCCGTGTTGGCSGTGATGGTTTTTTTCTCGTCGTCGTTGTTAATTCTACTCATCAGATAGTAGTAAATACCAGTCGACGTAAGTGCACAAGCTGCAACCGTTATGTACGGCACGGGAGTGGATGTCGCCATCTTCACCGGCTTTTTAGGAACACTTTGAGAGAAGAAACGGCTGGAAACACGGCACGACTGTCTGAACATTTTGMTGTACCGACTAAACTGTCTAAGAAGTATCCAAGCATCTCTTCCACACGTTTTGTATCTTTCAGCAGGAAAATGATTACTAAAACGTTTTCCCGCGGTCGTGGGCGTGGCCAAGCGGACTTTACTGGGAAAAGAGATGGACTCGCGGGCGSCCGCCGCCGGGCGGAGAGTGGAGGCCGGAGGCCGAAACTGCACAAGATCCGCAGCGTTTTCCCGCCACATTTACTGGGAAACCGCGTGGAAGCAGGTGAAAAGCAGGAAMCTTGCAAATTCCATTGGGGGAAGATGAGGGAAGRTGRGGGAAGAGGGAGTATATTTCCCTTGAAAAGAAACAAAAGATGCAGATTGAAAAACTATTGGTATTTGGAAGTAATGAGTAGTATCAAGTATTGAATATTGAGTATGATTGTAGTGGTAATTTTTTTGGAAATGGATGTGCTAACTGAGTGAATGACTTTGCTACCTTTTTTTTTTCGTCCACTTTTGTTGTCTATTGACAATTATTTTGGTTTATATATAAGCTTGGATAGGTCAAAAATGTGACAATATATGTTTATTGGGGGTTGGGTTTCTGCTTCCGCTTCCGTTTGGGAGTATGGTATTCAAATAGTTAAATTAGTGTTGGGAGATCCGAAATGCAACATAGTTTAAATATTTTTTTGGTTCTGTATTTTTTTTTTGTCAAATGAACATGTGGAAAACCAATCATATTAAGTGGATCATCTTGTGGTGACAATTTTGGTTGATTTTACAGTGATTAAATGGACAAAACCAAGTTCTGTTGATAGCAAATTATGCGTTTAGAAACGTTTATGGGTGAGAGATTCTTTACTTAGGCAGTAAAAATCGGCGCGCTTTTCCTGGTTTGGATTTTTCAACAAGATATTTCTTTGATTTCGGCATCCCAGATGGAGTGCGTTCAGAATAACGTTTGTGTGGGAAGCACATTTGTACCAGAAATAGCAAATAAAACTTGGTGGAAAACTCATAATAGGGTAGCACCACGACAATACAGTCTTCAACAAGAAAACTAATGGAAAAGACCAAAAAAGCCTTTCTGAATCTTTAATGAAAGCTTCTGAGTTATCTAGATTATCATATTATAATATATAAAGATGGTTATGAATGTGGATGTGGATGTGGACTTGGGAGTCCGATGTGGAGAATTGTAGGAGATGGCAAAGATGCAATAGTGGAATCTACATGATAACACAACAAGAGTTTGTCTTTTTGGCCTGTTTATAAAAGGTTTTGGACGAGGACGTGAGGGCCTCGGACTTGTCCACAAGCGCATCGAGCTTCTCTCCTCTCTGAAGCACGTTTTCAATGGATTGTTGGAGCACGATTTTGGTTTCATCCAGCTCTTGTTGCACTCTCAAAAGAGCATCGGCAGCATGTGGATCCTGGTACCGGGAAAGACAATCTTCGACCGAAAGAGAATCCGAAAGATAATCTTCGCAGATCTTGTTTAGTAGAGAAAAGGCTGGGCGAATTGGATACGCCTTGTCTGTGATAAGAACACCTGCAACTCCTTCCGGGCGCACATAGACATGTCCAACATATTCTCCTTCCTCCACTGATTGTCTTTGGCCTGGTTCTGTACGTTCGGCGATGGTTTGCGCAAAAAACGACATGAACTGGCCCACCGATGTTCTTTGGAAAAACGAGAAAGAGCTCAAATCCTTCGCCTCAGCTTCTGACTTGGTGTTTCCTTGCTCTGGCTTCAACACCCCAACGTAGTATAAATGCATCACTCAACTGGATAGAGATATTTCCTTGACAATGGTGCAAAAGTCTCTGTTGATGAGTTGTATAAACAACTTCCATCTACTCTGCCCCAGCCTCACGACCATTCGCGCCCAGATATGGATGGGTGAACTGAGAGTGCGATAAACCTTCGGTTGTGGGAAGAAGCACTTGTGAAACGGCGGTGTCAAAAGGACGAAATATCGTCTTTTGGTGGCGAACGCTGTGGTGAGAAGATTGCTTCAAACTGATTGTAGAATATGGTGTTAAGTTGAACTGCTTTTTTTTGTTTCGTGTTTGGGCGTATTTGGCTGTATTTGGGCGTATTTTCAGTGAATGTAAATCAATTTGTTACGGCAAAAAAGTTGCTTTGCAATTTAAACTCAAACGATCTGAATGACGGGCAGGTTCTAGTGAATTTGTTGTATCCAGAGTGGAATAATCTCATACCTATCCATAAAACCATCTTGTTTCTTTTGCTTTTACTGTGGTTGTTTCCTTATATATTTCGCCAGATGCACTTTTCAATCACCTGGCTACGGCTCTTTCCTTCCTTCACCAGGCCTAGAATCTGCATTTCCGAAACACTCTTCAAAAACCATGACAGTGTCATCTTATCCCACCTTTCTCCATCTGCACCTTCAGCCTCAACCTCGCACAAAATTTGGTATATGGTATTGGACCTCTCATCACCAATTTGAGGCCTTTCAAGCTCCAGCTTTCTTTTCATCAGTTCAAGCATTTCTTCTCTTCGCATAAAACAACTTTGAAAAACCCGGTAAAAATCATAAATGTTGTTTTTTACCCCGGTTTCTTTCAAAATCCGATACATCTCACAAATGGTGGGTTCAATCAAGTTATACAGCTTCATTTCTAATATTTTGCTCTCATCTTCTTCGGAAACCTCCCAGTGTCTAGGATTAAACAACACCCGATCACTTTTTTCCAAATTTTGTAAACAGTTTTCCCTCAAACTTGGCTCAAAACTATCGTGTAACTTCAAAATGGAATCTTCCTTGATAACACAAATCTCTCTAAACGATTGCGAGTCCAAATCCAGYTCAATGACCTGATTTCTCAACCCATATTCAATATAGTTTATAATCTTTTTTCTATCAATTTTTTCCATAYCTTGAATGTTTTTAGTAAGATCGGGATTATTTTTGAACAAAAATCGGCATTGTCTGTCTTCTAARATTTGTGTGTAAAACTCAACAACTTCTGTTTCCTCACTTTGATTAATTAGTTTGTCCCAAATTGGCTGTAAAAAGGAGAAAAGTTTCTGGGGCATTATTCTGGAATACTGATCCTCAATTGAACCCGATTTTTTAGTCTTCCTTTTGTTATATTTATTGGGAGATTCACTTATATCAATGTTGAATTCTCTATCTCTTAATTCATAATACTTGGAAAATAGTAACTGAAATAAATCCAAATTGTTTTTCCAAATTTTCTTTTCAATTTTACTACTGAAATATGATTGTAGAAAGTTTAGAAATTCTATTAGATTTCGAAAATTATATCTCCAATCAATCAATTTATTTAGATTCTTTCTCAGCAGATCTCCAATCATTTTGACGTCATTGTTGAGAATACCGTGCAAATGCTCTTCATCCATTTCGGCACTATTCTCTAAGACCGATGGTAGAGTCTTGAAAATGTCAAAGTATATAGAATCTAAATCAATTTGGCTGAAATCATTTGTCCAAAACAGTGACAACGGTTGACTATAGTAGTGACGCATGTATATCAGTTTCATATAGTTGTTGAATTGTTTTATACTGATCACATCTCTTTGTTGTAAAAATTTCAAAACCAGCTTGGGGTCAAAAATTAATGAATTGTATGTTTCTGTAATATTCAACAACAAATCCTCCATGATTTGATTAATTGCATCATTGGAATTATCAATAGAGAAACTCTTTGTTTTGAGTTTCCCTATCATAATTTTAGGAATTTTCTCTTGAAATATGATGAATGGTGTAGATATTCCAATTATGACATCACATTGGCTAATGCTGTTTAGTTTATGTAGCACTTTTAATGTTTGTTCTATCAATATAGAACTCATTGCATCTGCATTTTGTATCAAAACCACTAGTTTCAATCCGTACAATTTGAATTTCCGCAAAAGATCTTCAATGTCAAGATATTTATTTTTTTGAAGTTTTTCAGGAATGATGTCAAATTCGTTGTTGAATAGGATATCTTCTTCTTCTTCTTCTTCATCCCCTGAGTTCTCTGAGTCCTCTTCTAAATCTTCTTCTTCGTGTTCTAGTTCGTAATCTATTTGATTTGGTCCATCACCACCATCCATGTATTCATCGCCACCATCCATGTTTTCATCGCCACCATCCATGTTCTCTTCATAGCTATCCGGATATTCCTTGTCGACGCTTTCCATTTCACGAGATCGCTGCTCCTCCATACCATCTTCACCCCCAGCTTCGACATTGTGTGCTATCTTTACTCTTTTATTTGTTTTTGGGAACTTGTTCTTTTTCTTTCTTTTTTCAAGCTTTTTCTGATTAGTTTCATGCTCATATAATTTATAAGCTGCATAAGCTTCAATACATTGAACGATTTTCTGAATGTTGAAACATACACTTGGATTTATTTTAACCAGGCATATTGTATTGTCTTCTTTTAAGTATCTGCACACATTGTTCAACAAACGATCATGATTGGAAATGTTTGACCCCAAATTCAATAGTGCAGTCACCAATCTATCGTCAATATCCGAGCCTACGCCATTTTCATTCAGAAACAATCGCAGTGATCGGAATTTAAACCTATCAGTCTTCAATAACACTGCATCAATCGCCTTCTTCTGACGTTCCCAATTCCTGATATAGAGCTCATACCTTAGCTTTACGTTTTTGAGGGGTTCTTTTCCTCCCAGCAGCTTCACAAATGGTATTGCTTGTTTCTGCCCATACTGTTTTTTCAGTTTTAGAAGCTCATTGTCTGTTAAAGATATACCTTCTCTAGATACATTGGGTGCCAAAGGCACTAGTCTTGGCACTGGATTGTTTCTTGCGGTTTTCAGTTCATATATGATCTTTTGGGAATCTATAAAATCATGATTTTTCCCTGTCATTTGCCTTCGCAAATAAAAACCAAAAGGAAGTTGTCAGGGTAAACAAGCTGAAAACTTTCCGTGTCAACGCGTCTGAATCTTCAAGTCTTTTTTTCTTCTTCGTCCTTTATGTTTGGTTCGCAGCTGATATGAATTTCTATGAGTTGTTCATTGACACCTTAGAAATAGATATATACCACTAGTGTTTTAGATGACAAGCACTTTATCCAGCAACAAACCTGTGGTAAGACAGGCTTTTCCCATTATCCATGTGAAAAATCTGCCCTACAAATACAAATCCTCCGACCTATACACACTTTTTGGCCAGTTTGGTAACATTCAAGAAATAAGAGTCAGCACTTCAAATGAACCGCAAGAAAGAGGACAAGCGTTTGTGGTGTACAAAAATGTCAAATCTGCAAATCTGGTCGTGGAAAAACTGTCGGGATTCAATTATCTGGGGCGATACTTGATTGTGAAAGAGTATCAACCGGAGTTGAAACGTATCGAACAGTTGAATAAACAAAATAAAGAAAGTGAGGTAGAAAAATAGAAAAATAAAGAAAGTGAATTAGAAAAATAAAAAAATAGAAAAATAGAATTAAAGAATAATAAAAGAATCATAAGTCGTGAAAGAGGAGGGTATATTCATATTATATATTTGGTTTTTTTTTTGTTTTAGTTTAGTATTCAGTGAATCTGAGTTTGCGGCCAATATCCTTGTTGGTAAACAATTTCTTCTCCACACCTTCACCGTCTTTGGACTTGATAAGATCCGAGTTAGACTCGATATGGAAACTAGGATAACCACCTAGAAGCTTGTCGATTTGAACCTGGCTGTCTTCTTTGGAGAGCATTTCGTTTTCGGCCTCTCTGAAGGTTTTTTCCATCAAATCCAAAGTTGTTTCTAAACTAGAGGTGAACCTGG
Organism: Pichia sorboxylosa; assembly: GCA_001599115.1. Taxonomy (NCBI): domain Eukaryota; kingdom Fungi; phylum Ascomycota; class Pichiomycetes; order Pichiales; family Pichiaceae; genus Pichia; species Pichia sorboxylosa. Next base: position 481,644 of record BCGC01000007.1, on the reverse strand, counting down.
ATGTCTGTCTGTGTTTGGAACTGGCACAAATGCTGATCTTATTATCTTTGATGATATATCCCAAACCGAAACCATTTTCACTGACAGGTCCAAAACCAAAAATCTTCAAAGATGGATTACCACAGTTGGAGGTGGAAATGATTGTGGTGTTCAACTTGTCCCATCCTTCGTCGGCAAAAATTGCAGGGATCTCTTTCAGTTGATCAATAGAATCAACGGTTTCAGGCAAATGAGTAAAATCGATTGTACTTGTTTCAGAATCCAAATCAGAATCGGCATTTTCAGATTCGCCATTGATTGCATTATCAAAGTATCTTTTCCAAATACAGAACAAGGCATACAAATGTCTGTCTTGTCCCAATCCGTTTGAACATTGACCAGTTCTTTGACTGTGCTTTTTACATGCATTTTTCAAAAGTTCGACTTTCTTAGAAGCAGCAACATCTTTTTGTAAAAAGTTTGTAACAAATTCATTGGATTCTTTAGAGACRGTTCTAATAGCTTCTGTTCTACCATGCAAGAATTTCTTGGTCATAGCAGGCTCGTAGGTGCACTCAACTTTTCCATACAACGAGTAGTAGGTTAATTGAAAACTCATTTGAACGAAGGCATCAGGAGACATTCCCATTTTTTTGATTCTCTCCATACCATACTTTTTGTAAGTTAATGTTGAAAATTCATTTTGGTGGATTAGATCACATAGCCGTGTTTCCGCAAATCTCAAAGCAAGACTAGTCTCGTTGTCCAAGTTCCATTCGAGTTTTCTTGGGGACTGAATAAAAGGTTTCGGGTTTTTGGAAAAGCAATTGGTGTTGTTCCAAATGGAAGGCGAATCTTTGTTGATTGACTTGGCAAATCTCAAAATAGAGTCGGTATAGATGTCACTTGCAAATCTCAACACGGTATGTCCATCCACACCGGTGTGTTCGAAGTTRATACCAGATTTACCATCTTTGGTAACAATCARTTGCAATTTGTCGTACCATCTATTGGTACAGGTACCAATTTGAATACCGTCTTTTAAGACACTTTTACCACAAAGGAAGTTTTGAGAAACATTGTTTAGATCTGTTCCCACTTCCAAGTCATCCAAAACTAAGAAAAACAAAGCCGAGTCGATGATTTTCAAGATTTCCTTATTGGTTTTATCTGAATTCAGTTTTTTTCTTAGATTAGACCAAACTTTTCTGTTTTCAGTGGTAAGGATACCAAAAGAAGATTTGGCGATATCTTTGGAATCGAGAGATTCSGAATCTTGGATAATRGTTTTCAAATTTAAYTTGATTTCATCATCTGTCAAAATCATATTATTGTCGTCGTCCAGAACGTTRAACCAATAAAACTGCGAGTTAACCAAAACAATAATATGTTTGGAATGGTGATCTGTTTGCAAAACACAACCGTTGTCGGTTGGGATTCTTGAACTGCCAAAAAGCCTGACATATTGATCCATATCAAGTGGAACACCACCTTTAACGTAATCAACCGACAATGTGTTTGTTCTCAAAGCATTGATGAATCTCAATGAAGAGCAAAGAAGTTGTGTACCTCTGTTAATCCAATTGCAATCTCCTGGAATTGGATCATCTTCAATCATAATAAAAGGGTTCAAATTCAAAACCACCGGAGAATCGTAATTCAAGTACGAATCAAACCAAAACTGCTCAATGTAAGAGTCTCTTGTCTTTGCATAGCTCAGTAGTTGCTGCTGAAGTATAGGGCCTCCAGATTTCAGGAACTGGGAGCATGCATCAATTGTTTTGCGGTGTTCTTGAGCCGTTTGCAATGGTTCAAGAACCTCAAGATATTTCTTGATTGTTTCCTCCAAAGGAGGAATAGGAAGCTTCTGTAGCTGTTGTTGGTATTCGAAARTGCTCATTTTCTGTGGCTCTCTTTTTTTTTTCTTTTTTTTTCTTCATTTTCCTCAAAAAATCTTGCAAATCGGCTCTCTTTTTATACCATAAAGCCCAAAAACCCTGAAATGTGTTATCACAGCCTGGCCGGCACATCGGATGCGGGGGTGCTGCCAAGTCCGAAAAATCACGGTCTGGCATTTTAGGTCCGCGGAATTAAATGTGGTGTTTTCGAGCACTGAAATTTGTTTTCGAGACTCAGTGCTTGCACTGTATGCAGAAGTAGTCCCAGAACAAGAGATTTGGAACAAGATACTTTAGACTGAAGAGTTGTTGGATGATATGACGACCGATAGCGGGAGTCGGATGAAGAATCCATTTCGCAAATTTTTGAAGACACGGAGTAGGGAGCGGGAGAGTGTGAACCAAAAAAAAGTGCTGTTCTCATGCCAGGAAGGAGAGATTTCAGTGTATAAACTCAGGTCGGGCGATTCTAGAAACGGGACATTCAAATCGGCAGACATGCAGGCTACAACCAATTTGGGATCGAAATGTAAGTCATTGCCGACAATATTGAAAACAGAAAAATCCAGTATGTTATGTCAGGGGAAATTCCAGATCTACCAGATAAACAATGTGTTTACTTATCTTTCCTGCGGTCCAATCACACATCCTATATTGCCTTCTACTAAAATTATCAACATCAACCCAAACACCTACATCATACCCGTTCAAAACCCATTGAGATATTGGCGAGTGTCATTGAATCTGAAACATGACCAATGTATGGACTTCCAAACTATCTTGAAATCCATATCGAATCTTCATTTCGAATCTCTGGATGGTTTCGAATTGCCTTCACCGTTCACATCTTTAATTATCGAAGATCAATCTCTGAATGACTGTGCACCCTTATTACATCATCCAATACCCGTGCGACCTAACTCCAATGCCACTTCAACCAATGTGTCCTACTTGTCGAGTCCCACAATGGCTACATCCTTGATATTATCATCCATCTCTCCAATCCAACGAATATCGTCACAAAAATCTTTCATAAAAGAATTGACAGATTTAAATGAAAGCCCCGACCCATATTTAGATGAAGATTTACTCAAATCTATAATAGATGCAGATCTGGATACAGATTTAGATCTAGGTATAGATTTAGATCTCGATGGAGATCTTGATCAAGATCTAGATTTCAACGATTCAATTGATTTGAAAAATACGGAATTTATACCCCAAAGCTTTAATAAAACTGACATTAAACAAGATGATAACAATAATAATACCCTAAATCAGAATGGAATCAAAAGAAATAACAGTGATGACCACAAAGGTGATTGCATTAGTGGAGATGGTGATCATGATGATGATGACGACGACGACGACGACGACTTGATCGGACTACTCAATACTTCTTCCACTTCAATAATGACCAAACTAAACAAACGCTACTCATTAAATTTCAAAAATTACGACAGATCCAATCCAATTCATCTAACAGATTTGAAAATTATTCAATCAACTCTAGAAAAATAACTACATGGAAACTCGTGGATAAAAAGGCAATTTTGAGGACAGATTTAGAGAACAAAATGTATAATAATATAGCTATATGTACAATAACATACTGTTGAATGAAAAATAAAATATCTAGGAATACTAAACCACTCCGATAAGCAACACAATCTACCCAAAGGGAAAAAGTTGAAAGTGTGACTGATTTGATCAAACAAAAAAATGCTCTGGGCGAGATTCGAACTCGCGATCTTCAGATTATGAGACTGACGCCTTAACCAGCTGGGCCACCAAAGCTTGAAAATTCCCTCCGTCCGGGATCGAACCAGAGACCTCAGGATGTCTTGTAACCATTACAGTCCCGCGCTCTTCCAACTGAGCTACAGAGGGTTTTTCTTGAAAGGAAAAAAGTCTACTTCTGTATCCCGTAACTCCATCACGTGATGAGATTATACAAATTGGATTGGTGCTTTATAATGAGCTGACTTGACTCAGATATTTCATATTGAAAGTTACTTTCCAAAAAATGAGAAACCATTCTTTATTGAACTCAAATCTTATTGATATGCGGTTGTGGAAAAAAATAAGTATTAATTGCGTAATTTTTTRAAGTACGAAAAACGCAAAAAAATAACAAATTACTATTGGAGTATTGTTTGAAGTGTTGTACTCATGAGATGAATTATAGTGTTCCTTTTCAAAAAGGGAATATCCCAAAATATCAAATAAGTGATACACTCATGCTATGTATGAAAATTAAAAAAGACAATGGTGATTTGACCTTTCAAAAATAGCACTGTGGTTTTAGTATTAGTAGACGGTTTTTTTAATCCAAGCTTTCCATGCAAACACAAACGAGTTTACTTTTTTTCTCTAAAAAGATTGAACGGGAAATTAAATGGCTTTTGAAAGTTTAGATACCGTAAGTGTAAAACTATTTCCTTTCTAGGTCTTGTCTTCAAGAATAAGGTTAACTCATGTAATAATACATTCAATACATTTTCTACAAAAGAACAGAAAATTAACTACAGAAAAGTCTTGAAACACAGCTTCAGATTGCAACCCCCTATAATCTGTCTCCAAACGTTCGATTTTCAAGCATCAAGCTATCTTTTGTTGATGAAGCAAAGGCCAAAACCTTCTGCTGTATGAAAGTCCATGAAAACGCGGATGCGGTTCATGGGAAGAACCCTCAAAATTGTTGATTCTATCTCCTGAACTTGAATTGCATCTGAAAAAAGATAGCTAACCGCAACAACTTGATGGACAATTCCACTTTGAACCCTTCTCACGATCCAAATGGAGAACTGAATGGACACCATGCCTTGAATCCTGGGGAAAATTCTATATTGAACAATGCAGCTTATAACAATAGTAACACTGAAGAACAGTCTCCAGTATCTATATCTCCATCATTTTCACCTGAAAGAATGCCAGGGCTGGCAGATTCTGTCACAGTAAACAACCTCGATGCTGTACTAGAGTCTAATCCAACTACTGGATCTGCTACAAATGTAGATAATGACATTGAAATGATGAAAGTTGATGATAAAACAGCCCAAGCTCCCGTGGAAGATATAGAAATGAAACACGATGTACCACAGGAACCACAGGAACCACAGGAACCACAGGAACCATCGAGCATCAAAGAAACCGATATAATCGAAGACCAGGAAGCATTGAGAGTCAAGAAGGTACAAGAAATAATTGAAATAGCCAATAACATGGAAGATCTGAATTTGGAGCTGATACCCATTCTCCTGGACAAAATCGACAAGGTGAAAAACGAAGAGATTCTTGTCAAAGACCTTGACAGTGCTATTTCACCATTGAGAATACGAATAAGTAAGCTAAAAGATGCCAAGAAAAGTGCCAAGATGAAACTACAGGAATTGCAGGAAGAGCAAAATCTCGGTCTTAGCAGTGTTGGACGCATGGATATCAATGAACGTATTGAAATTAAACAACAGGCCATTAATAACTTCATAACTTCCATCAACGACTTTTATCAATAGTTTACTGCATTTTAAATGGAAAGAAGGCAAAACCCAAGTCTTCAAAAGGCACTATTTGGATATTGGGAGAAAAATGATTTAATCTTGTCTGTTTTCAAACGTGAATAATACTTTTGGAATTAAAAAAGAAAAAAAATGGACAAGTTTTGGAGTTTCAATGGAAATTTTACCCTTTTTCTTTTCTTTCTCTCTCTCTCGTTGCCGGTTTTTGTAGTGAATAGCGGTTTTGTACATGGCATTTTTGTAATAACCAGGGCTTCAATGGATGATCATCACTCATTTGTGAAAATTTACCTCTCAAATCCAATTTCCCACAGAAAACCTGCTTGAAGGTGTACTATTTGAAGAATTGCAACTTTACAGTAACTTCCCATGGTGCTTATTAAAGGACCATAAAGATCAATCTACTGGTCCAGTTCTCCAAATTCAAAAAAAAACCTATCTAGATACATTAATTTGCTCTGCAAACACTCTTGAAATCTTCAAACAAAACTTCATATCCACAAAGCCCTTGCTACCAAATCTATCAAAGACCAACATTTTCACCGCTGATGCTCCATGCTCCCATATCTAGCCATCAGCAAGCTCTTGACATTATATATAAATATTTCTAGCTACACCAACCCCAAACAGCAACCCCCACATCTCCGCCTCCTCTAATCACAAGCTCCATCTTCCAAAAACAGCCATCACCACCATCCCTACAAAACAACCATCAACACCATCTCGACAACCGCAGCAGTAGCACCATCTTAGCCACCGCCGTAGCGATGGTCGCTGGTGAACGGGATTGCCACGTTGGGCATTATTGCATTTTGGCATTTTGCGCTGCGGATTTTTCATTCTCGACGATGAAAAAGGTCGGTTTCCAGTGACGGCGGATTGGTTGAAGTGTGTTACACAGTTGGAAACTCTGGACGGCCCCAAGAACACATCGTTTGAACAATGACTGCAGCTCCTTCCGCTATTGAAGACTTCAAGAACCTGTCTCCGCTTGCAGGAGTGTATCCGGTGACCCCAACGGCGGGCGAACCAGGGTTGTGGACCACCAATCCAATCACCAAATTCTTATCAAGTGTGTCCACCACGATTTCGGAACACAGAAAGTCGTTGGACTTGGTGAACCCAGGAGTGATGGAGAACATCAACAAAGAGGTTTCCAAGGACGTGTTCCTGTCTCTTTACCAATTCACAGGTTTGAAGGCRGATATCAACAAGACTTTTGCCATGAACCCAGTTTTCCAGGTTGCACACAGTTTTGCCGTTGGTAGCAAATTGCCAGCGTACTCCTTCACCTCTCTTATTGCCAACGACCAAGCCTTGGTCCAAGGTACCATTGACAACGAGCTGTCCCTGACCGGTAGACTGAACTACTCGTGGGATAAACACGTCACCTCCAAGGTCTCTGTGCAATTGGCCCATGGCCAACAATCCATGTGCCAATTGGAACACGAATATCTAGGTAACGATTTTGCCATCCAATTGAAGGCCCTGAACCCAGATTTCACCGGTGCCAACTACAACGGTTTGTTGATCGGTTCCTTGATGCAATCCATCACTCCTAAGTTGGCCGTGGGTATCGAAACCGTCTACAACGCCATGGACCCTAACGGACCTGCCTCTGCCGCCATCTCCTTAGCTGGTAGATATAACGCAGAAAAGTGGATTGCTGCTGCCCAACTGCAAGCACAAGGTGCCATTGTTGGTTCTTTCTGGAGAAAAGTTGCACCAAACGTCGAGGTTGGTTTAGAAACCACCATCCAAGCATCGCAACAACCTGTTATGTCCGAATCCATGATGCCACACATCGAAACCAAGATTGAAGGAAACACTGTTTTGGGTGCCAARTACGAATTCAGACAATCCATCTACAGAGGTCAACTTGAATCCAACGGTGACGTCTCCTTCATGCTTGAACACAGAATCCTGCCAACCATTGGTTTAGTCTTCAACGGTTCCATCAACCAATTCAAGAACACCTCTAAGCTGGGTTGCGGTATCCAAATCGAAACCGCCGGTAGTGAACAAATCATGATGATGCAAAACGGTATGGTCGATGCCAACGGTAACCCAATCCAAGGTGCCCCAGGCATGTAAATTATATTCTACATTTGAAAATAATACAACAAACCAGCAAAGGATAGTTTCTAAAGCTTCTTTTCTTTCTTCAAATCACACAACTGTTCAAAAGTTAAATCTGTAATACCTCCGTGTATATAGCAATATAATGACCTTTTTATACTATAATAGTAAATTAGTGTTGAAGTACAATTACCCTTTGTGCGATGTCCATAATGTAATGTTTACACGAATATCTCGGTTAATTATAAAAGTATTATAAAGATATTCTTATACAAAATATAAGGAGGAAATGTCTCTTTATATAGACAAATCCTGGTTTACGGTGATATCGCCCTATATCACACTTGTTATTATATCAGACCAATGAGAGCAATTTGTGTATTCCTCATCCAATTAATGCCTTAGAAATATTGCAGATCACAAGTATGAATATTGCAGATCACAAATCTCAACAATTAGAACCATCATCAAACTTGCACTTGTGCTATCCAGTGGTCCTTRGCGGAAAGGGTTGAATCATGGGGGGATGCAGGCAAATGCTGCCACTTGGGGGTCTTTCTTGTCCCTCTGGTTGGGGGCGCCCTGGGCGTTTTCCCACCGATTTACTGGGGAAACCTTCTGCTCCCCCCATCTCTGATTTTCCACCCCAGCTTCGAGGCMGACTGGTCCGCGAGCATTGCTGGGAAATCTTTTTCAAMTCGTTCCTTAAGAWTACTCTTCGCTACCTTCACAACACCAAAGASWGTGTTTATCCAACATACAAACCTGGGCGTCGGTGCTGAWYCTGTAGACTTGGGCATTGCAGCGCTGAAAAAGTGGCTGAAATAGGTGGAGTTGGTGAACCTATAGATAAATAGCGTAGRGAATACGAGAAAAATGTCGAGTTCCGATGCGAACCGTCCCCAGACGGAACCAACCAAAAATAGAAATGGCAATATGCCATCTAATAGACTGACCATCAAGATGGATAACATCCCCACGGAGGTTTTAGAACAGTTTCTTCTATCTTTCACAACGAAGGAAATTGCTAAACACAAAAAAGAATTCGGAGATGTCGAACTCCCGTGTGATAAGAAAAAGAGATCGGTGGGAAAGATGTTGCAGCAGTACGATTTCAATGAAGACCTGCAACAACGGAAAACATKTTTGGACGAAGAACTGAAATACTATGCGAACGARCCAGATGTTGAGTGCATAAATACCAAATATAATGAACCAATGCAAACAGTCATGAAGATTTCTGTGTTGGAAATGATGAATACCAGTATACGATACAAAAACACCACCACAAAGGAAGAAAACGAACTTCCCACAGTTCAGAACGATGCTCTGGATTTAATGACCTATTTTGCTGGAAATTTTATAGAACTGCTTGCAAAACGATTACAAAGATTGACCGAAATTCAAAGACGTCGAGTACCAAATCTGACGGATGTAAGACTACTAGTCCAGGAAGGATATTTCGATACAACATCCATCCATGATATGTATGATCATTGTCAAAGATGGAAATCGGAACAAAAAGAAATAGATGTGGACAGATGGAAAGCTGTGCAAAATATGGCCAATGCTGCCAAATCCATCTTTGAGGGAACAGATGGAGGTGATGGCGACATTCCAGCCAATTCAACATGGGCAGAAAATAACTACTGGATAGATAACGTTGTTGAAAGAAAAAAAAGAAAACCTTATATACCCGAATGGATGCCTCCACTTCCACCGGATTATACTTACAAAGCAACACCCAATTACACAGAAAGAATAGCAGATCCAGTGGCTTTACGTGAGAAAATCGTCACCGAAGGAAGGTATGGAGAAAAGGCCTTGGATCACATTATTGTCAAGCAAGAGAATCCACTCTCACATCTTTCCGTAGGAGGAAATTCCACCGGTAGTGATGGTGAACAAGATCCCCATCATGTAAATGCAATAAACTCTGAAAATGGAGAATTGAAGCATATTGTTGAAGAAGACACCAAGACAGACTCTCAGGCTATGGCAACTACTGAAATAAGCTCCGATACAGAGGATAAGTCCAAATCCAATGATCTAGATCTTGTAGCATTTGCCAAGAAAAGATTGAAGATTTTGGAAGAACGAAGAAGATTGGAAGATGAGAGAATTTCATCCCGAGTGAATTCAGAAGAAAGCCAACTTGGTCGTATATTTGGGTTTTACACTAAAAACAAAAAACTGCCCGATGGTGTCAATGAACTGGTCCAAGATATCAAAACTAGAAAGTTGAGTGATCTGATTAGTGGACTGCATAAACAACAGATGGAGAACGAGAAGATATTGCTTGAACGAGAAGAACAGAATCAAAAGAAAATTGAAGAGAACAAAGCTCGTGTTGAAGCTGATCAAATCACTATAGGCTTTGGCTCTGAGGTGATGGGAGATTTTGATTTTGAGGAGAACTTTGATGTTGAGTTCAGTGACATGGAAGAATTGGAGGATGAAGAGGTGGGGAATAAAAAAGATAAGGAGGTTCGATTTGAAGACAATGCGGTACATTCATCAAGTACACGGACAAATGATGAATCTATGGAAAATCTGGAATTTCCAGAGAAAGAAGAGTCCCCAGATAATGTGGAACTTTCCGGACATGCTTCGACTCCAAACTCAGAACCTGTGCAAGAATCGAAACACGATTCTGAAGCTAAATTGCAAATCGAACAGCCGTTGGAACATTCCGATGTTTCTGAACGGAAGCACGAGCTTGACATCGTTCAACCTGTATCATCTGGACAAGCTGAAGATGCTGTGAAAATGGATCTTAAATATCCTGGAGATGATGTTGGTCAAGTTCCAAATACTTCTTCCAACCCACCTATTGTTTCAGTCGATTCTCAAGCTCCCTCCCAGCCTTCAATTTCCGAAGACGAGGACGAGGAAATTGACTTGGATATGTTTGAAGAATGATCTTTCTCTCTCTCTCTCTTCAGCTTCTATTATTGTATACTTATCTATATCATGCATGTACCATAGCAAAAGAATGACAAGAGAATCTCTCTGGGCGCTATGCTATGCAAATCAGTTTCTTGATGAAGTTCGCTCTAGTCTGGACACAAAATTTGTTTGAGTGTTTTTGTGGTTTTTGTTTATTTTTCCAAACAGGTTCTTTTTTCTTTGGTGTTGAATCTAGTTTGTGTAACTGGGACAGTTGTTTCGACTGTGCTTGGGTCATATTTAGCCGCCGGATATGTCAAATACCGAAACCACCAAGATTCACCTTCCAAAGAATCTTCCGTATCCAATTACCATTTTGAAAATACACGTAAATGAAGGAAAAGAAGTAGACAAGTATTCACCTATCGTCACATACAAATACTACGACTACGAGCCCGTTCCGATCAGTGAAGAGGACGACCAGGTGACGGATGAGACGGAGAGAAAGCTGAGAAAAGTAGAGAATGTGGGCAAGTTTGATTGTCCAGTGAGTGGGGTCATGGAGAAAATCCATGTTAAAACCAACAGCATAATAGAGAACGACAACGTTTTGATAGCAGAAATCCTGGAACCGTGCTCTCATCCCGTTCAGTACAGTGGTCTTTGTGCAGTTTGTGGTGCAACAATTGAAGAAGAAGAGAATCGGGCACCGATTTCCATGAGTCATGGGGTCACCAACTTGACTGTTTCGTCCAAAGAAGCCGAAAATATCGAACGTTCTTCAACCAAAAGATTGCTCAAGGAGAAAAAACTGTCGTTGGTGGTTGATTTGGATCAAACCGTGATTCACGTCACTGTGGATCCAACGGTGGCAGAATGGATGTCGGATCCAACCAACCCCAATTACAATGCCGTAAAAGACGTGAAATCATTTGCATTGAAGGAGCCAGCTTTGATGCCGTATGGTTATAATGGACCACCTATTCCTCCAATCAATAGATGGTATTATGTAAAGCTGAGACCGGATTTGAACACCTTTTTGGAGAAGATGAATGAAAGATATGAAATGCATATTTATACAATGGCCACCAGACAATACGCCGAGTCAATTGCAAAGATCATCGATCCAGATGGAATTTACTTTGGACAAAGAATTTTGTCTAGAGATGAAAGTGGATCGTTGACACAAAAATCCTTAAAACGTCTTTTCCCAGTAGACACCTCGATGGTTGTGGTGATAGACGACAGAGGAGATGTGTGGAACTGGTCACCAAACTTGATCAAGGTTGTTCCGTATGACTTTTTTCTGGGTATTGGGGATATAAATTCCAGTTTTTTGCCTAAACAACAGCAACTTGTAGGACCATCCAAAAGACGTAAATCGGTGAATATTCTAGAAGAGAAGATAAATCATGATGCACTTACACAAAAAGATACGCAAGTTCCCGAAGAAGCAATTGAAGAAGACTCCGATTCGGACGAAAAGAAGAGTGAAGATGATTCCACTACTCCACCACCTATTTCGGCCTCACCTGCAGATGTCCTTGCAGAATTGGGTAATTCCGGCGATAGCACCGACCTTTTGGCAGTGCAAGAAACTAAAAGAACAAACGAGCTGGAGCATCAAGAGCACGAGAGACCTCTAGCCAAGCTTCAAGAGAATTTGGATAAGATTATTGAGAAAGAGGAGGAAGAAGAGGTGGTTGTTACCAAAGTGGGGGACAAGAAAGCAGAACCAAARGAAACACATAACTTGTTGTATGACGATGACAAGGAGTTGGAGTACTTAGGCCAAGCGTTGGTWAGAATACATAACGAATATTATTTTGAGGCGGAAAAGGCCAAGTCCGACAAAGACCTGCCTGAAGTCAAAGACATCATGATTGAAATGAAGTCGTTAGTCTTCCAGGGTTGTGTYTTYCTACTCAGTGGGATTATTCCCTTGGGAACGGCKTCMAAAAACGCAGATATTGTTATTTGGGCCAAATCTTTCGGTGCTACTGTWGTTGACAATTACACAACAAATGTGACCCATGTCATCTGCAAAAACTCGGGAACCTTCAAGGTCCGACTGGCCAAGAGTGTTGACAAAAATGTTAAAGTGGTCAATCCCGATTGGATTTTTGCATGTATGTCTCTGTGGGATAGAGTTTCGGAAGAAGATTACACCATAGAGGTTGATTCTCTTCTCAGTAAAGCACAGGTGGATGATTACCTGGCTTTCCACGGAAACGACATGAACGATGCCGATTTTGATTGGGGAGAGATCGATGACGAGATGAAGGAATTCATGGGCTCTGACTATGAAGATGATGGCGACGAAGAAGAAGAAGAAGAAGAAGAAGAAGAAGAAGAAGAAGAAGAAGAAGAAGAAGAAGAGAAAGAAGGTGTCAGTAACAAACGGCCCTTGGATGAAGAAAGTGAAGTCGCAGGTGGATACAAACACCAGAAGATCGAAACCCCAGAGGTGGACGATGAATCCAGCGATGAMTTTGAGCGTGAACTACTAGAGCATCTTGCAGACTTGGAATAACTGCCGTGAGTATATYAGATTCATATTTGACACAAACCCATGTGTCAATTGGGAAATAACAATATCAATGTGACGATTTCTAGATTGTATATTTAGTGTATATTAGTCAACTAGAAGGTACAATTAGTGCATTCATGCATGCATGGATATCACTACTCTGATTTCTATTGCATTCTTCTTGTTTTTTTCACCCTATGGCCATCACATTAGTGCTGATTTTCCATTGCGATTGACTTCCACGCTTGTTTGTCCAAAGCTATCAAACCCCCTTCTCCCAACCATCTCTGCTTTATCAATGTTATTCCGTAAAAACAATCACAAAACCATCACTTGTATTTCATTGTCAATGGTTCATATATGTATAATATATCATTCCTCTATTTCACACACTGCGAATCAATCACATTTCTTGCTACCAGCACTTCTCCCAACCATTCATATCCCCCCATCATTGCAACTTTTTCGCCAAATCCATCACAAAATTTCCTATTTGACCACCCATCAACTGCTAATTGACCACCCATTAAGTGCTAACTACATTCACCGTCCATTTTCACCATTTTACCACCGCTCTGCTCCCACCGTTCTGCTCCCACCGTTCTGCTCCCACCATTCCGCTCTCTCTTTCCGCCCTCGCCGTTCTGCCTCTGTCCGCCCTCGGCGGGACGATCGACCGCACCATGTTTACAACTCACAGCAGACGATTTTTCATGTCTGTTCTATGGGGAAAACCAGGTGTTGTGRTGAAGACACAGGGAGTAGCCATGACGGACGAAGCAGTGAAGGGATCCGGGTCGTCGGAGTTCCTGGTGGGTCTGGCTCATCAGACCAGCGACTTGTGGGAAAAAAGCCTGGCGTTTGTGATGGATCTGCCGGGGGGAGCATTGGTTATCAACTACATCCGGGCGTCACACAAAAACGACCCATGGAGAACACTGCTGGAAGCACTGCTGTTTCTGTTTGCAGTCAAGTACTTTTTTGCGTCCCGGTACTCGCAGGATGAGCGGGACAAGATGCTGTTGTCGGAGAAGGAGGTGGACGAGCTGATTGAAGAATGGGTGCCGGAACCGATAGTCAGAGACGTGAGAGACGACGAGGTGTGGCAGCTGACGACGAACCCACAGATCGTCGGATCCGCCGGGGCCAAACGCACGACGGTGAAACATGCGGACGGGTCGCAGACCGCCAACGTGCTGAACCTGGCGTCTCTGGATTTCCTGTCCATGTCCACGGACAAGGAGGTGGTGGAGAGTGCCATTGAAACCATCCAAGATGTCGGGGTCGGGGCGTGTGGTCCGCCTAACTTCTACGGTACCCAAAGTGTGCACGTCCGGTTTTGTGAGGATTTGGCGTCGTTTCTGGACGCCGAAGACTGCATCATCTACGGCCAGGATTTGGCAACTCCCATCTCGGTGTTGCCATGTTTCTTGAAGAGAGGAGACATTGTCATTGTAGACGGAGGTGTCAATCTGGCGCTGCAAAAGGCCGCCCTGATCTCCAGATGCCACGTCGAATGGTTCAACCACAATGATCTGGATCATCTGGAGTCCATCCTCGAAGACTTGGCTGAAGATTTGAGTTCCGGCCCTCTGAGAAGAAAGTTCATTGTGACGGAAGGTTTGTTTGAAAACTTCGGAGACTCGCCAGACTTGCAGAAATTGGTGGAAATCAAAAACAAATACAAGTTTAGATTGATTTTGGATGAATCCACTTCTATAGGTACTTTGGGTAACAACGGTCGTGGTTTGGCTGAAGTGTACAACATATCCAGAAAAGAGATTGAAATCACCATTGGTAGCATGGCTAGGGCCTTCGGTACCAGCGGTGGCTTCTGTGTTGGTGAAAAGGACATGATCTACCACCAAATCCTCACTTCCAATGCCTATGTGTTTTCTGCCGCATTACCTCCCTACGTTGCCAGAGCGTCGTCGCAGATTCTTCAGCTGTTGACTAGCAATGAAATTGAAGGCAGAACCAACCCCTTTTTGGAACAACTGAAAGACAGTAGTGGCTATTTGCATGGCTTGTTTTCTGAAGCTCCAAAATTGAAGGAGTATATCATTGTCAAATCTCAGCCTTATTCTCCGTCTCTGCATTTGAGAATCGCACCGGATGTGCGTAAACAACTCGGATTACCTGAATCATACGGTGGCCCGGGATCAGTCATCTCCAAAGCCTTGAAAAACGGAAATGAAGAATTGTATTTTGATGAACTGTACAATTTGGAATCCTTCAAAATCCAGCAAATTATCAACCAATGTATTGAAAACCATGTATTGCCAACCAGAACGAAAAGAGTTCTCCACCATGAATTACTGCCTGTTGTTCCAGAACTCATCCTTCATGTCAATGCTGCACATACTAGAAAAGACATGGATGAAGCCTTTTCTGTTATATCTGAAGCGTTAGTCAAAACTATTGACAGTTGGATCGCTTCCAACTAAAATTGCTTGCATGTTGCATGCCAAATATCAAATGCAGTCAATATTTCTTTCCAAACTTCAATGTATAAATTTAATAATAAAAACAATAACATAGTATAAAAAATCCATCAATGTAGATATGAAAATTTCTTTCATTGCTTTGAGCTTCTGAACTTGGAAACTATCCAATGTTTGATCTGGACAAAGCTGAAATGCTTGACTCTGAATACGTAATATAAAACATTCATCATGACTATGTTGAAACTAATGTATGCACAGAATAGCCCTATATTTCTCCACCTATCATCATAACTAATCCCTATACTATGCAAATAATCATCACCAACCGAATATTCACAAACGGCACAGTCACTGGTAGAGTTTGGATTAGAAACATATCCAGTATTGGACTTGAAATACTCACCCAAATACTCTCCACATGTTGTACCTAAAGGTGGTTGAAGATAGTTAAATTCCTCTTTGCTGCAATAGACAGGTCTTCCATGTAACGAAACACTGAGTAAGTTTCCAACAATGTACGTTAATGGCGATAATCTCCACATGAATTTCCAAAAACCAGGCATCAACTTTGGTCTTTGCACAACACCACAAAAAGCAACAGTGAAACTGAAAAATAAACCTAACAAAGTGTTGGAGGATGGCAAGTCAGGTGCTGGATATAAGATCATCAACGCAAAAGAAGGATAATATAGTTGGAAAAAAAAGCAGTAGGTGAACCACCAAAATCCCGCCCTTGATGGTGAATTATCCAATTGGATTGGGAAATACCAACAAACAAAGTAAATGGTTGAAAAGAATATTCCATATGGTATTTCATTCAAATATTGAGAGATTGTTAAACAAGACCAATGGAATGTATTGGATTTGCTTTCACGAACCTCAAATAGAGATCTTGCTTGAATTGCTTTACCTTGAATTTGATTCATTAACGGAGCACTCACAATTAGTGCCAAAAAACTGGCAAACATAACATTCTGCATTCCAATTATTGTATGCTTAACGTTCCAAAAGGAAAATCCAACAAGTAGTCCAGACAACAACGTCAACATGAATTTAGGCATTATGTAAGGGAGAGACCTGAAATTTTGGAAAAAAGTTCTTTGCAAAACCAACTTTAATTGATAAGAATATGGCGTAGCAAAAGTGGTATTCAAATTATCTTCAATATCGTTTTGCTGAATTTCCAAACCTTTCTGAGTGAGTTCATTCACTTCAGCAGATGTTTGTTTGTATTCTTCACTATTCTTCCATACATTAAACCAGTTTTGAGATGATACAGCAGTTGCACCTGCGCCTATAACTTCCAAAATATATTCCGCAGGGTTTTCTTCTTTCTGACATTGTCTTCCACCATTGTTTTGAAAGTAGTCAATAACGGTTTTGGAGTCTGTGCCAATGTTTCCAAAATACACTGTCTGACCACCATTCTTCAAGAGTAGTAAACGGTCAAATTGTTCAAATAAGGAAGCAGAAGGTTGGTGAATAGTACACAAAATGGCTTGACCAGCATTTGCTAAATCTTTCAAAACCTTCACAATAGCATATGATGATTGAGAATCAAGACCAGACGTAGGTTCATCCAAAAACAATAGTAAAGACGGTTTTGCAACCAATTCCGTAGCAATTGACAATTTCTTTCTCTGCTCCACATTGAGACCATACCCAGGTACTCCGGCAATAGAGTCTGCATATTCTTCCATATTCAGTATTTTCAGAATCAAATCTACGTATTCGACCTTTTCGGAATCTGGAATAGAAGCAGCTCTTCTAAGTCTGGCACTAAACAGCAAGGATTCTCTCACAGTTAGCTCCGCAATATGCAAATCTTGCTGTTGAACATAACCAGTTCTCCTCTCAAACGAAGCACCCATTTCTTTTCCATTAATAAGCATATCTCCAGTCACAATTCCAACATCAGTACGTCTTGACAAGACATTCAATAGGGTGGTTTTGCCGGCTCCCGATTCACCCATCAAAGCAGTCAGGGTGCCAGGCAAAACATAACCTTGAACGTCGTCCAAAAGTTTCCTCTCTTTACCTTCGTATAATACCGAATAGTTCAAATGATTCCAAGTGAAAATGTCATGAGATCCAGAAAAGTAAAGATTGGAGGCTTTTTCATTTGAGCTGTTTGTTGAAACTACGTTCGAAATTGAAAGATCATAGGTTTCGTCTTCATTTTTTTCCAAATCATCGGATTCATCCTTTTCTGCAGCAATAGATTGAAAATAGCTAAACATATGTTTCGTTATTTTTGCATCCTTGGTGAATAACAACTGATCCGCAGACTTCTTAACAGGATTCAATTTCTCAACAACAATGCAAGATATAGCAGTATAACCAACAATGAAACCAAACAATATACCCAAATTTCTCCAAACATGACCATAGGTATAGGTAAAAGATAATTTCAAATATATATCACCATTGACGTCATTTGCACCATTATATAACACTTTGGATTGAGCAGCACCAACAAAGCCACAAACTTGATTGACAGCAGAGTTAACATCAATGTATGTTTCACCGTTCGGAATCAATTGGAACGGGGAACAAGGCATACGCAGGTTGTGGAACTGCATTAAAATCATGGCTTCAAAAGCATATAAAACTGGGTTGCAGTATGAAAACCATTTGAACCACCAATGCATTGAAGGACGCTGAATCATATATGAAGAATAGAGAATCATGGATAGCATAGTGATACCAGAAATACCCATTGCGGCAGCAGCATTTGGCATGAGTGAGGCCAAAAGCGTAAATAGGGAAGAAATAGCTTGAACAATCAAAACAACAAACAAATAATATTGAAAGAAAGCACCTGCTTCTGTTTTCAAACCTGACAGAAAATAAATGATAATACAGAATGAAGTAATTGAAAGAAGTCTTACTGGAAACTGAACTAAATGTTTTGCTAGTAAATCAGCTGATGGATGGTGCAGATTGTAACCAGCTTGTTTATTTAACACCGGCTTGTCCAAGAAAATAATTGGTGTTTCGGCTAGTGTCATAAGAGCAAAATATAAGCAGGAAAAAAACACCACCCCTCCTCTGGAAAAAGCACCAATAGTGTCCTCACTGATATTGTACATCAATGATCCAATAACTAATGATTGTACTGTTGCTGCAACAAAAAGAGTCATTGGATAAGACGGGTTGTTTTTCGTCATTCTCCACCTTCTTTGACAACAATATTTCAACTGGGTCCAGTAATTAAGAACGTAAGGAGAGTTTTTAATACTATACTTTTGTTTGATGATTGCACGGTTATTTCTCAGGGTTTCCAACTCAGAAGCATTATCCAAATGTCTGTCCTTAATCAGTTTGATTCTGTCAATCATAGATTTGTAGGCTTCAGATTCATGCCACACCCTTTCAAAATCGTCAGCTGTTTTTGGAATCAGATGTTTATTTGGAAAATTTGGATTGATTTTTCTGACCATAGGATCGGTGATAAGAGTCAAGAATTCAGAACTAGTTTCACGAGGATGTTTTTCGAATCCTAGATTTTCAAAATATTGCACTGCTTCGTTGCTTGGACCAAAGTATATCTGTCTTCCATAATACAATACAGTAACATTATCAAACAAATCATAAATATTTTGAGATGCTTGATAAATGGTGAGAAAAGAGGTGGTCTTGTATACTTTGGTAAATGTTTTCAACGCATTCGCAAATTCCAAAGCTGTTGATGCATCTAGCCCTCTTGTAGCATTATCATAACAATAAACACTTCCATCGGCGACCATCGATTCAGCAAGTGATACCCTTTTTCTCTGGCCACCAGAAATACCTCTCACAAAATCATTACCAACCAAGGTTTTTTCCACGTGTTTCAAACCGTACAATATTTCATACAGATCTTTGAGGTTTTGGATGTACTCACTTCTGGTTATATCATCGTATCTTAGAGTGGGTGTCTTGCATGCTGTTGCAAATTTAACAGTTTGCTCCACAGTTAAGTAGGGAAAATTGTCATCCAGTTCGGGATTATAAATCAAGACATCTTTAAGCACCTTAAACACTTCTTTAGAAGGAATTCCATTGAACAGTAAGTTACCATCAACTTGCTTATAAGTTTTGGTCTCACCGGCAATTGTTTTCAAAAATGTCGAACAGCCCGCACCGGGTCTGCCCAGGACTAAGGTAATGGTGCCGGGTTCTGCAAACCCTGAAACATTTCTGATAATTTTTCTTGTTTTGGGCAAATCCTGTAAGCTGAATCCCTGTTTTTGGTTTCTACTTTTGTACTTCTTATAGGCAATAGCAAAAGGAAATAAGAAGATGTCTGAGAAATCTTTCAAAACCGAAGCAGCTGTGTTTTTACCCGTCACCGTCAAATCCTCATAAATTATGTCCAAAACATCTTGTTTGTAGCCATTTTTTTCATTAAAATCTACCAAAAACTGCAAAATTTCTTCCAAATCGAAGTTATCCTTACTCATCTGGACTTCTTCCCCTTCATCAACGCTAGTTTCGGACAATTTTTGCCCCAATGCGGACAGTTTTTGCATCACATTCATTTCCAAACCCAAAGTATTTGCGTCCGTTGTGTCTGAAGAAGCAGTTTTCGTTGCTTTTGTGTCCATTGTAGGCATTTCACAATGTGGAGAAAAGAACCAATTACTCTCCGGTTGTATCACCGAGTCCCTAGTATTACTGTTACGGAAATACCACCTTTTATGTAAACTTCGGCGCCCTCTAAGAATGACGTTTGAAACTTCTTTCTAAAGTCCGTATTAATAAGAAACGCAGTGTTCTTTTCATGGCCGTAACATTCATTGGCCGAAAAGCACAATATACTTACGACTTGATAAACACCACCCAAATATTTGGAGCGAGCGTGGTAAATCCGGGTGGATCCGATGAGATGTTTGTTAAGTCCAGTCATCCCCGAGAATTTCGAGATTAAGACCGGGACATGTTTGGGTTTAGGATGTACTGTATATATTATATTTTCGAAATTGGGCTTTGCTATTGCATGATACACATGTGACCACGCAAGCCCCAACTGGAGGAAATATTATTGCTTGTAAAAGCTGAACAAGAAAAAAAATTTGTTATGACCTCCACACTAGGACTCGAACCTAGAATCTTCTGATCCGTAGTCAGACGCGATCACCATTACGCTATGTAGAGAAGCTAACTGACAAAAAGAATATATACTAGTACATATGGTTATGATCGGCATGATATTTTAGACGTAACTGAATCAAGTATATGAAGATTATGAAAAGTATATATGACATGAAAAGCTTTATTCATAGAATTTTAATAAATTGAGTTATATTTTCTGGCAGAATCACTTTTTCAACCAATTGGAAATAATTTCTACAAAAACACATTTTTGTAGGAATATTAAATTTTAACAACTCATACCTTGACTTTATTGAAATACAGTAGTAAAAGCACGAGAGCTTAATGATTTTGCAAAAAAAAATATTGGAAATCCATTTCAAGACTTTATACTAGTAGTACATGAGTACCAAGTCTTTATGGTTTTGTTTTGTTGAGAAACGTGGATTTATATTTGACCCTGATATAATGCAATTTTCAAATAACTCAATCATCACAATACAACTATGTTTCAAATAGATGATATCTGAGATAGCCCTGAATAAGAAGATCTGAAGCAACTATAAACTTCAGATAAACATTTTTCCTAAAAGGGAAGAGGTTTTGTAGAATATAAAAGAGGGAAGTTCCCACTCTTTGTATAGTTATTTTTATATTTTATTTAGTTTATTTATTCACTTGAAAAACGTGTCAAATCATGGAAGTAGAACTAACTGCAGTACAACTTGAGTCAAAGGTAAAACTTACCCAAAGAGAGGCCGGATTAGTACATGATCACATGTTATGATTAATGTAGACAGGTTTTTTGGGATTTGAAGTCTAGAAAGCTTTACAGTTTCCATGTACGTCATAATCCTTCTCGAGGCATTGTTTGGCGATGAAATTTTATGAATACCGCTAGCCACCTAAAATAGCTGAATTTAATTTCTTCTTCAACATTTCGGTTTTAACCAATCACCATAAGTTCAAAAATATAGTACTACAAGCTTTGTAACGGGGAAACTACATTCCTCTCCATTACTGACATCCAATCGCAGTATAAATATACTTAAGTGGTTGCTTTCTCCTTTCATTACTATTCTTTTTTATACTTGTGTGTTACTCTGAATAAGCAAAACTAGTGGTATATAATTTACATTGTAACATGAGTAATGTTATCCTCAAACAGGCAATTAGGATAACCCGATTGGGGTCATCCGATCTAGTTTGTATCTCGAATGTGGCACCTTATATTCTCTATATAGAAGGACATTTTCTCTCTATAGAACTTTATCTCATATACTCTTCTTTTTATACTGAATTTAAGAAAGCAAAAAACACCCTAAATAGTACCGAAAGACTCATTTATGTTATATACATAGTCTAGTTTCATACTCGTCAAAGACCATTGAGGTCTTGCTGTCACCCTATATCTGACGTATCTTAACAATACCATTAACTATAGGCTTTTCCTCTTTTTTCCTAAAAACTTAGTTTCATATCTAATTTGAATAGCAAAAGAAAAAAAAAACACAAAAATTGCAAGGTTTGCAAAGAGATAAACAACAGAAACATAAAAAAATTACTATCTGGTAAGTTCTTGTAACCAAAAAAATAGTATCATCCAAAAGAAGTGAACTTTATATGAAAACCAACCAGTAGCAATTGGTATCTGGTCGTTCATAGTAAAAGTTTGTCTATTTTATAGCCACATAATCAAAAAGTATATGGTTTCCGGACAAAAAAATACGTGTCATTGAAGATGATTATACTAATTTTGGAAAAATGTTGAACAATATCAATCTTAGAGTTAACATCCATTTGGTGCATACAAAGCTAAGGATCAAAAATTGTACAAGATATGGGCTAGTATAGGTTTCGTGGAAAAATGCTCTGTTATTATTTAGTTCGAACATCAACAGTTATTTGGTATATATAACCACYATTTATTAGTGATTCTATCAACTCTGTTGTTCACAAATTACCAGTTTCACCTCCATTATTCTATAGCATTCTTCTTTCAACATAATTTGTAAATTGATGGTTATGAGCTATGGATCTGAGCAAGAAAGGCGTTACAACATGAATGTTTAATCTATGTATCTGTTTTTAGGCTTGTTCTTTGGATTTGATATGTTAATGTATTTTTGTTACAATTCTAAGACAATTGGCCCGGGAAGACCAAACAACTAATCAGTATTGAATTGGACGGACTATACCTGTTAGCTGTGTCCTTAAATGCACTGAATATATACCTAGATCTATATGAACATTAAAATTTGCTATATTTGAAATAAGCCTAACAGCTTATAGATTATCAAACTCGATGCCGATCACCTTAGAATAACAACGTTGTTGTTTAAAATGTTTGAGTTTAAAACTTGTGCAAAAAACCTCTCGATATGTTAGAGCCAATTTAAGTTTTTTTCGAAGCACTCTACATAGCGTAATGGTGATCGCGTCTGACTACGGATCAGAAGATTCTAGGTTCGAGTCCTAGTGTGGAGGTTTCAACGAATTTTTTTACATTTCCAATATTGCTGGATGAACTCCCACTGTATGTAGGATATGAATTATAAACTATTTTCATAAAGTTATTGCACTTCCAAGATTTGCCACCAATCATTTCACTAAAATATCTTTTTATCTAACCAACGGGCTATCGGATGTAATTGGAAGAGCATTTTTTTTGTTAGCGTGAGATCAATCTCAGAAGAAAAAAACACAGATTTTCATTTTCTACGATTTCGAGCATCTTTTGAAGGTTTTGCATCTTTGGCGAGAACATATTATTTGGGAAAAATGGAGTATTGATGCTGGTAATAATGGAATCTAATTTATGACAAATTTCAATTCAAAAGCACTCATATCAAAGAGAGAAATAAACTAACAATATTAAAATTTGTTACTTAGCGGCAAAAATGCCTACAATAACGATATGGACTTTAACAAACACTTCACACGCTAGGCTAGAAAACAACAACGCCCTTAATTGCATTTTTGTGTGTTGAAAATTACATGTTACATCATTACTGTAGCTCACTAGTATATAACGGTATATATAAGGATACCTTTTCATTGTGACAAAGATCAACTTTTGTAGCATAAATTTAATTGCAATAATTGTGTGCTTAGTGAAAGAAATTAGATTATTAACAAGCTAGAATGCTTTGTTATAAATGAAGTTTTTGCCGTCTTCTTTGTATGTTTGAAACGGAACCTTGTAGGGTTTGATTTGATGCTTAACATGAAATGTCGATCTTTGATCAGATAACTCGGGGTGAGACCTCCAGATGGTCACTATGTAACGCAATGCTTTCTAATTGTAAGTGGAGGTTTTGAACAATAATAACAATTCCGGATCCATATATTAATTGCTATGTATTGGCCTACATACGATGTGGCTGGTTCACCATATTCGCCATATAATCTTTTAATCAATTGGTTGATATGAATAGGAAGCTTTGATATATATATTTTGTCAATGATTTGAAAATACACCATGCACATCACAAGAACCCTTTTTTTTGCAACCACTATTCAACCATAGAGTTTTTATAGTAATGCATTAAATGTAGGACACAAGAGCTTGAGTAGCTAAAACCAACCATCAAGAAAACCAAACCTTGAGTAACATGTCACATGATTTTTGTAGAATGTATTTTTTTGACCCGCAAAATATAAAAAAATTGGGCGTGTGGCGTAGTTGGTAGCGCGCTCGCCTTGCAAGCGAGAGGTCATCGGTTCGACTCCGGTCTCGTCCATATTATTTTTTTAAACCTGGTCGTTCTATGAGATACAAACCGAGTGTATAAGATGCATGAGATTTGTTATTTAACTGGAAGAGCTTTGTTTTTGCAAGCCTGCGGCGTGTGTGCAATCAGAAATGGGTAATTCGGCTTCCAAAACGGGGAGAAGCTTAAACAAAAATCTGAAAGATGTCAAAAAAGCTGTTGACAGTACAGTTTTGGAAAAGAAAGTTACAGATAGTCATCTTGGCAATAAGCCAAACCCACAAGTATTCACGAGCAGACCACCTGCCGAATTGGAAAATGGCGGTAACAAACTGTTTACCGAAGCCATTAATAAAGGAGTGGTGAACATTCAGGATTCCCAGATGAACATGAAGTTTGATCCAAATCACGAGTCGCTTGAACTATTGAAAAATAGGAGGAAGATTGAGAAAGAATATGAAGGATTGTATATACCTAAGGATGCGGACAAACCCAATATTCCACCTAGATTTTTGACTGAAAAAGAAAGGGAGATAATGTCGAACCCAGAGGAGATGAAAAAAAAGTTATTGAAGACTGGGGTCAATAAGTTTGGATTGTTTGACTCCAATGATATAGCCGATTTAATTATTGATTACAAAGTTCATGGAGAAGAGACGTACTTGAAAGAGTGCGCTTTGATTGAAGTGAATGACAAAAACTCGAAGATATTGAAGGAATTCATTGAGTCTGGATTAATCAATTTAGCCAGCCACAAAGTTTCATTGCAAGAGGCCGTTGATAAAGAAAGTGGAAAGGTCAAGCAAAGATTGGCTGTCATACCAGACGACTGGGTTAATGATATGAAGAAAGAAATCGAAGATTCAAAGAATGTACAAAAAGCTGACGATTCAAAGAAGGTCAAAGAAAATGAAGTTTTTGAACAGTTCAAAAAATTGGAACAGCTTGTGAGTAAATCACAAATAGTGAAACAAAAACCAGCAGATGGACTAACTGAAGAGACGGAGACTGTCATGAAGAGACCTAAAAAGAAAATTGGAAAAGAAGTCACACAAACGTTGTAGGTAGTTGGTGTAAGTTGGAAATTATTCATGTATAAAGGTTTATAAATTTTGATACGAGACTCTCGTAATCTCATCAAAGATATTATCGATGTTATCCTTGGGTTGTACTTTATCTTGTGTTAGTTGATGGTTTATATTAAACAAGCAGTCATCAACCTTGACATATTTCAATTGGGTTGTCTCGATATTGTCAATCAAAGAATTAGGCAAATATATTAGCCTCCACCATTTGTCGTATATTCCAGGATACATATTGCCCAGGCCAAAATGCATAGGCACAGCATTTGAACCTACTATTGAAATATTTTGCAGATTAGGGTAATTTTCGAAGAGCAAATATTTGAATTTCAAAATAAGGTCGAAATGCACTTGAACTCTCAAGGATTTGACGGATTTGAAATTGATTGAAAATAGCCTTTTAATGTGTGTTTCATTCAATTGATAATTCAAGTCTATCAACTGACGCTCCGATTTGATTTCGATTGATACTTTCTCCAAAGATTCCGAGTGCTTTTCTAGAATGGAGATATATTGTTCAATGAGGGATTCCAGAGAAATTGAATGGTAATTGTTGTATCTTATTGAGATATCAAACTCTTTCAACTGATTAGGTGCAAGTTTTGACTCATTTGATAAGAAGGAAGGTATGGTATCATTATTTGGAGACCTGATATCTACTTTCAAGTATTTCAAATTACAAACTTCCAACTTTGAATAGAATAGGTCCAGAATGGATTGACCGGATAATGAGGTGGTCATAGCAATGTTGGATAGTTCCAAAAACTCCAAATTTTGAAAGATTTCCTTGAAACAATGCTGATAGATTATCAGAGAATCGGTATGGAAATTCATCGACGATAATGATAGGGATTTTAGGGAGGTGAATTTTTTCAGATGGGGGAATACATTATTAGAATACTGTATTTTCAATGACGGGGAATGGTTAGCACTAACCGAGGAAGTAAAAGAGGAAGAGTTGAGAGAGTCGGGTGAAGGTATAAGCAGCTCTGCCAACCTGAAAGTTTTATGAAAGTTTGCTATTTTCAAGTGTTGCAGAGAAGATGAGGTTTGCAGCAAATTGAGTAGTACGTTCAAATCCATATTTGGTTTGACGGGTCCAATCGAAAAAGATTTGAGATGCTCAAATTTGAAGATGTTTGCATCAGTGATCGTTGAGAGGGAAGATGACTGGGAATATGGGTTGATGTTGAAATCCAGCACTGACAAAGTTCTTGCAATTTGTTTATTTTGGATGATCTTGGCCAGAAATTTGAAGCTGGACGGTTGATGTAAGGACAATATTGAAAGACATTTGGTATGTTCAAAAAATTCATACGTGTTTATCATAGATTCCAGATCAATGAACTCCGGCGGCAAGTTAACAATCGCCAACTCATCTACATGCTCCGCCAAGGCGGGCCTTTTAGCTATAGTTTTCAACAATGATATGAAGTTTGATCTTGACTTGATATGTGTGGTTTGTATTGAAAATTCCTTTTCAAATTGGGAGAACTTAGAGTCAAGAGTAATGGATTTGTACAACGTCTGGTTGGTAATGTCGTTTAATTGAGAGTTAGTACGAGATAACGAGATAAGATCGAACTGCGACAACTGTCCTGCCACCTGCACCCATATTTCCTGCAAAAGCACCATGAAAGCCCATAAAAAGCCTTCAATCCAGATATATCCAACCTTTTGAACTGGAAAACCTGCCAATTAAATAGAAAGCCGTTATTTAGCAATGTTTTACGTTTAACGGAGATATCGAGCATCATTGTAAGAGGTGTTATCACAATTTGCCACAAAAAACAATGCGCCACACGTAGCATTGGTGCCCAAAGTTGGTTTTTATAGTTGAAATTTGCAGAGGTTATGTGGGTTTAGTTTGGGTTTCTATTTGCTGAGATTGAAATTTCAGAGGCATGAAATACTGCAAGTTTTAAAAATGAAAGTTGATTGAGAGAGGTAAGATTTTCAGTTGTAAAACTTTTATGTTCAGCAATTATGTATGCAAGCATGGATATTTAATGGTGTTCAAAACAGGGAGTTCAGCTGTTTCCTTGTCAGTTGCGTTTCAACTCGAGGTAGATTGAATGTTATCATTAAAATAGAAAAACGTCAATTTGTTCATGCATATCTTTTCTTTAAATCAAAAAGAACAAGAGAAAAAAAAGACCACGACCTGGCTAAGAACAAGAACAAGAACAAGATCCGCATTTTTGGCCGAGCCGCGCATTTGGAGGCTTGTCTACTCCAGGACAGTTTTTTCAGCAAAATTATTAGACAATCACCAGATAAGTCTAGATCGGACTCTGGGTACCTGACAGAAAACCTTATTTTCTTATCAAACTATCTTTTTATTTTTGAACAAGGTTTTCGATCCCAAAGTAAGAGAAGACGAGGAGGTTAGACGATCAACTGAAAAAGAAACATATGACACAAAAGTATCCGCATACGCTAGGTTACTACCTTCCTTATTGGAAGTATGTTGAGATAGCAATATTCTCAATGCCGTTTTTTAGCGCAGTGATCCTCTCTGCATCGAAGGAGTTTTTTTGACGTCTTTAGAGTGTAGATGATGTGCTGTTATCATTTTGTGATGGTTTGAAAGACRCATCAACAAATAACCATACATGTTGCAACGGTTTGGTCGGCAAGCACTGGCTTTCCAACACGAGCGGTAACTCTACTTGGTGGCCGCGATCTGGATTAAGGCCGGTTCTCCCCCAAAAGTAGATCTGTAGGGTAGCTATATATGGATCACCGATGGCTTATGTGAGTTGTGGACCAAATATACAAGGTCCAATAATATCTGTTTCAAACAAAAAAGTMTAGGTTTGGATGGTTGGATATTTTTAGAACGAAAAATTATGGCTGAAAGTGCTACCACAAGTATCCCAGTCTAGACAGCCAACACCCGACCGTCAAACCAGATCATTCAAGTTTTACCCGCTGCGATTCGTATGGATTTGTCTGTATCACTCAGTTGTTMCGTMWGCGGATCACACAAACCATAAAACACACTGCTACAGGTCGCAGAATTCACGTACATTCTGATTTCATAGATATTTCACTCATCATCTGATGTCATCTGATGTCATYGCATGCAATTGGACGACATTGGGCGTCATTGGACGCCACATCAAACACCTTGGTCCGACCATGACAATATGCTCTGCTCACTGCACACCGGTAATACTACCACACAAACCACCCTCTACATACCAATTAATGCCCACACTACAGTCCAGATCTGAACCTACATGGCCGCCTGCTCCCTGCTCCCTGCTCCCTACTCCCTGCTCCCTGCTCCCTGCTCCCTGCTCCTTGCTCCCTGCTCCCTGCTACCACCTTGCACTCCACGCCCATGCAAGGCGTCCATCCTCCCCCCACTCCCCCGTCCTCACACCCCCCACATCCCGCCTATTCCTCTGCAAAGCAACCAAAACTATCGCCGCCCACGCGCGTGAGCTTCCTCTCTCGGCGAATCTCTTGGCAGTGACGTGTCGCGCATGCATGGACCTATTTGACGCATAGAAGCAACGATCGCGCAGGATACGGCTCCAAATCTGAGATTGCATTTGGACACTCATAATAGTGTTTCAGTTGTTCCACCCACAGCCAATGTATCCACAACAAACATACTACGGAGGCTATTATGCGAGCGAGGCGCCTAACGGCGGTGCTGCAGGCAGCGGCAACAGCGGCAGCGGCGGCGGCGCCGGGTCGGGGTCTGCAAATGGCGCCTACCCTGCCTACGGTCAGCAACACATGGGTTACCAACAGCAGATGGGCCAACACCTGTACACTGGGGGCGGGACGGCGGGCTCGCCGCACGCCCAGTCGCACGGGTCCGCGGCMGCATCTGCGGCCCAGCCGGTCGCCGGCCACTTTGGGCTGCCTGCGCCCGGCGCAGGGTATCCGCCGTTTGCAACATTTACCAGCGGCGGCACAGGCCCGCC
The DNA here is from genome assembly GCA_001599115.1 of Pichia sorboxylosa. Taxonomy (NCBI): domain Eukaryota; kingdom Fungi; phylum Ascomycota; class Pichiomycetes; order Pichiales; family Pichiaceae; genus Pichia; species Pichia sorboxylosa. The sequence continues at coordinate 452,489 of BCGC01000007.1, read as the reverse complement.
GGCCAAAAAAGAGCCCGCGGCCGAGGATCACCAGCACGAGTATTCATATCCTGCTGCGGGCGGCTCGAGCGGTGCCGGCGTYGGTRCTAAGAGCGCCTACGATGGMTCGCAGGCGTATGCATACGGCTACGGCGACTACGGCCAGGCAAATCTCCCGCCAGACGCCGGCGCGCAGCATGCGATGCAGCTGCAGCTGCCGCCGCAGCACGCACAGCACGCACAGGCCGGAAACGGCAACACCTACTACGGTGCGGGATGGGGGAGCGACGAGATGTACAACAAGCCCGGCATGGGCGCCGCCAGCCAGTACGGGGTCCCCGGAGCCAGCAGCGGGTACTGGGGATACACCAGCAACAACAGCATACTCAGTGTCCCCAATATCGGCATGATGCCGGGGTCTGTGCCGGGGCTCGACATGGGAGCAGTCAACAGCAGTAGCACCATGATGGAGCCACGGCACTCGATGCTGACGTCAGGGTCAGGGTCCGGGGTCGGTGCCGCGGCCGGGGCGGTTTCTGGCTCTGCCCGCCCCCAGATGTCGCTCCCAGGCCCAGGCTCGGGCCCAGTCTCGGGCTCCGGCAGAAAATCCAGCGAGGAAATCCTGCCTACGGACGCCGGACAGGTGCAGCCACCCAACTCCAGACCCAAAATCACCACCACCATGTGGGAAGACGAAAAGACCATCTGTTACCAGGTAGAGGTGGAGAACGTCACTATTGTGCGTCGCGCAGACAATAATATGATCAACGGCACTAAACTTCTCAATGTGACCAAGATGACCCGAGGTAGACGAGACGGACTGTTGAAGATCGAGAAGGTGCGTCATGTGGTGAAAATCGGGTCCATGCACCTGAAGGGCGTGTGGATACCGTTTGAAAGGGCGCTGGTGTTGGCGATGAAAGAGGGAATTCTGGACTCGTTGTATCCGTTGTTTGTGCGGGACATCCAGAGCATCATTGCCAACGGACGTCCGACCGTGAAGATGGGCCAGTACGCTGTAGGCGATCATGGAGATGACGAGTGAGGAGTGAGGAGTGGGGGTGATGTGTGAAGAGTGTTGGGTGACGAGTGGTGGTTTAGTGGCGTTTGTGCTTTTTTTTCCTCTGTTTCATAATTCTGTCAATGCTTTAGTTTGGTTTTTCTTATTTTTTCTTGTATTTTGTCTGTAACATTATATACTTCTTATACATAGATATCAACAGCATGCGGTATACACCGCATAGAATAGAGAATAGTCGGTCTCGTCGTTGTTGTTGGCCACATGAACCAAGTCTTGGAACTGGTAATTAGCAATTGCCAGACGGGACTCGAAATCYCCCGGCAACGCTTGATTGGTGCAAATCACCACAATGAAAGTGTGGGGGTTCAGAGYGGACACTGTGTTGTGTATGATTGACGTGGTGGTGGCCGAAGGTCCACCRGTTATCAACGGAATGTTGGTTTCGAACGAGGCATATGACCAATTGGCCTCCGGAGTAATGTGAATTGTATAATAGCGGTCCCCATCGACAATCGAGTTGGACGAAAAGCCACAAGGATTGAACACAAAAGAATCATGYTTGTAGCTRTGAGATTGAGGGAGTATTGCATCCAATTTCAGRTTCGACATCATGGTGTGTCCACTATTGTGTCCATCCTCTTTGTGGGCAGGATGGACAATAGTTTTAGCTATTGATTGATCCAACCCGGTCATCAGAATCTCTAAAGTAGTGTCTTCGTGCGAGTGGTCACTCTGAACAGCGCCTTTGTTGGTGTACAAATGCCAAGAGTTCTCATTGTTGCCTAAGATGAAAGATTGATGAGTAGATTTCGGAAAATACTCGTGCAAAAAATCCAGCTCACTGCTCCAGTTTTGGTATAGTTTGGGTTGATTTTCCGGAAACATGAAGCAACGTCTGGAATAGAAGATTTTGTCAATCTGGTCGTACTGGAAATCGGAGTTTCCACAATATATGGAAATCAGCTTCCTGAGAATCGGTAACGAGCTCAAAGTCGACGTGGTACCACATGTTTTCAAAATGAACTTGGTAGGATAGATGAACAGTGAAGATTCCGAGAGTAAATACGCATGGAGATGGCTGGACTTTTTGTAGCTTAGCACCTGGCAGTTGACGTGGCCCAGCAAGGTTTCGATTTCAGAAAACGGAATCGAATGTAAAGTCAGCGGAATGGTGTCTGCATGGAACGACAACTCCAGCAACTTTTCCGGGCCCTCAAATGCACCGGAGGAGTCAAGAGTTTCTGACAAAAGCGAGTTGGAATACGAAGACATGTTGTTGGCTGGGCTGGAGGCGCATACAGATACTTGCGGAAAAGAAACTCAAAAGACAACTCTCCATCTTACATTAGTGTGCATGGACGAGGCTGAAAAATTAATTTTTTCACCTCCAACAAAAAAAGACTCACATTTTAGCACTAGGGTGTCTACACATTTCAAATTGGGTTACAGGGGACGGGATTTTACGCAGATTCAAATGCACAACTCGTTGCTGTCGATATCCACACAATACAACGGTAATGGTGTCGCAAGTCTTATCTTATCAGTTGAAACAATCAGCTCCCCATAGAGAATAGCTTCGAAGCCTCAAAAACCCTGGGTTCTCGTACTGATGTCCCGATTGGGATTAGCCGCGCTGACCGGTGAAAGAACTTGAGATCGGTGAAATCAGCGAGAGTGTGAAGCGAAATTTAGCCAGGCGGGAAGACAGGAAGACAGGAAGACAGATAGACAGGAAAGCAGATAGACAGGGATTAATGTTTCAAGTTTTGTAGCTTCATTTATATTCCATCATATGAAATTTGCTCTTTTAGTAGTTGAAATAGACATGGTTAGTAGGGTTTCATGTTTGAATTTCACAGCATTACCATTGGTTATGGACAAGGGTGCGACTGTTCTTGCTGCGGTTGTTCAAGCCATTCTATCGACAGAACCACTGTGTGATCAAGATCCTTGCAGAAAAGATGTCCTGAAAAAACCACCTACTGCTGGATATATACAACAAATTGAAAAGCACGCAGAAAAAAAATCCCCGGCCTGATGTATGTTACAAATTCTGCTAAATCTTGAATTTATTACTGCGTAAAATCTTAAATCTGGCTTATTCTCTTCAAGAGCGGAAATTCTTCAAATATATGGACGTTTATAATTATCATAGTTCCAAGGAAATCGGACCTACATTTGGATGACCGAAATTATAGTTTGCTCGGAAATCTCGGTCTGGATGCACCGAAAAAAAGCTTATAGTTCTTGACAACCATCGGTTTTGCTATGCATACAACATATTGTACGAGCATCAGCCACAAACATCAGCCTTAAACACCAGCGGTAATTGGAAAAAAAAACTGCTCTTTCTCTTTGTTTGATTTAGAGACACACCGTTGAGTGTTTCATTTGATCGAAGACATCATGTTTCTGAAATCACCCTAAATGTTTTTCCAAATACACATCTGTTCTTTATTTCTTTTGTTTTGTGAAATCAAATCAAGAACAAAGATATCGAATGGTTCTAATACCCCCAACACTACATTCTCCAACGGGTACACCGCCTCCTTCCGCCTCCCCCCGGCTTCCCTTTGGCGCACCGTTGCTACACTCACCTACGTTCCGTCGCGCCACGTCTTTTCTACACTTTGAATGTTCCCGAATCATGAAGCTGCACCACTACAAGCCGTCTCCAAGAGACCTGTGGTCCAGCGATTATTTCGGTCTTTCTCTACACATCCGCCGCACCGTTTGCTGCCTTTCCGCAGAGAACGACGAATACCGTCGTTTCTGTGCGGCCGCCAGAGCTTGCAGCAGGCTTGCAGCAAACTTGCATGCGCGGTTGTGGGTGGTAATCAAATTACCCAGAGCGACACAAAAGCTTTTTTCCACACACAGGATTGTCGTTCTCTTTTATACCTGACGCGGCCATGGACGAGCAAGAGAGCAGGGTTGTCAACGACGAATACGTGGGTGCCACGGACCCCCAGGGCGAGACCAAGATATCGCCGCTGGGCGATCTGCTGGGCGGTCGCCGGTTCCGCGTCAAGACCTTCAAGGTCCCCGGCAAGGGCGAGGTCAAATACGCCGTTTCCACCGACGTGGCCCGTCTCATTGGGTACCGGGACTCGTACTTCCTTTTCCAGAAACACCACTTCTACCGTGTCATCTGTGACGACGACGCCAAAATGACGCTGATTGCCCAGGGCTTTTTGCCGGGTACCTTCAAGACGCGGTCGGCGTACTTGATTACTGCGCGCGCGGCGTTCCGCGAGTTTGGCGCCCGCCTCATTGTGGGCGGCCGTGCGGTGGACGACGACTACTGGGAAAGCCGGTCTGTTCTGCCACGCGGCACGCCCGTGGACCCTGCGGACGAGATGGCGAGCGGCGGCTCGGGCGCGAACAGCGCGGCGGGTGCGGGCCTCGCAGCGGGCGCAGGTGCAGGCGGTGCCGGTGCCGGTGGCGCGGGTGTCGGCGCGGGTGCAGGGGCTGGCGCCACTCCTTTGCTGGGCGTTGTGCACGAAAGAGTGGGCACGGCTGCGGGCGAGTCGTGGCTGTTAGAGGCGGCCTTGGCATGTCGAACGCCTCTGGCCGCCGCGCCAGCGGGCGCCGCCGCCGCCGCATCCTACAAGGACATCCACACGGGCCTTCACTTTGTTTCGGCCGCTACTCAGCCCACCGTTGCGACTTTTGCCCGCACCGGACCTTCGGACACCTGCATTTCCACCACCACTTCGCTTTCTTTGACTTAGCTTGTATCACTCTTGATACAGGCCTGGTGTGTTTTGTGTGTGTGTATAGACACGCATTTAGAGCTCATAGGAGTTTGCATTTGGAAGATACTATACGTAGTAGAAATGGCGACATGCATGGTCCTAGTGTAATGTGTAATATTTGTTTTTGAACAAGATAGTGTAAAGATAAAAAGCCGTAGAAATAAGTTGGAACTCTGAAATTCATACGAAACAGAGGCTCTGCAACGTCAAAAAGACACGGACTGAATACCAGAGAATGCCGCAGGGTGGTTTGAACTGGCGTCTTGTAGACATTTTCTATTGGGAGCATCCATGAAAATTATCAGCACATTGTATGCGAGACTTTCCAATCTGTGTCTGGAAGAGATTTGCTATTAAGAATACACACTCTCTCCCCCCCACTGTCCAGATGAAAGATTGGAAACACCCAATGGTGATTTTCAAACGAACTTTTGTTCACCGGTGCCAGATAGGAGATCGTCATACGATAGCAGGAATCAAATAATGGTAGCAAGAACGCTCGGAAGATTTGAAATGGATCTAATCCGACCAAACCCAGCAATATTTTACAACCAAAACCCCAGCCACATTTTTCAACCGGTACTTACACTCGATTCCAACATCCCTGCTCCATTTGCAAAGTATATGCAACACAACATCAAGTCCAGCATATACCTCTACAAAACGATATAAAGCAGTGCTATTTCGGCAACTCAGCCACATTTGTTGTGGCGTATATCAAACACTCTCCCCTCCCAGGCTGTGCATTTTGTTTCGGAGATCCAGCACCCGGCCAGTGCGAACAAGGTTTCCAACGGCCCTTCCCACGGTTACACTCCCMCAAGACATACCTCTCTTTACTGCAAATTCAACAGCCGGAATCTCCCCAATAAATTCTTCCTGCGTACATGGACTCGTTTCTGGCAGGAACTGCGGCTGGGTTGGCCACCAGAACGGTGGTGGCGCCACTGGACGTGATCAAAATCCAGCAGCAGATCTCTCACACGCCTCTACTTCAGACCGTTGCCACGGTGTGGAGAAATAACGGCTGGCAAGGATTCTGGGCCGGAAATTGTGCAGGGCTTGGGYTGTATGCSGTGTATGGCGCAGTGCAGTTTTCTTGCTATTCGTGGGCATTGAGCTGGGTGCCSGGCCCAGGCGCCGCGGGCGCTGCGGGAGCCGTCGCCGGSCTCGCCGCCACGCTAGCCAGCTACCCGCTGGACGTGCTGCGAACCCGCACYGTCGCCGGCGTGCGCGCRCGCCAGGACCTCTCAGGGGCTCGTGGGGGCCGTCTGTTTTTTGCCGGGGCCGGAATAGGACTGGTGCAGGTTTCTGTTAACGGAGGATTAGTTTTCGCAGCGTACGAGCTGATCAAACCGTTCGCTGGGTCGCTGGGTGGATTCATAGCAGGAGCAATGGCTAAAACTGCACTRTTCCCACTGGACGTCATCAAGAGACACCGCCAGGTGGAMATATCAGGCTCTGGCACAATACTCTCAATATCACGTAAAATATATAATTTGTATGGATTGAGGGGGTTTTACCACGGATTGATGCCGGCGCTGATCAAATCCGTGCCTGCTACAGGACTCTCCTTTTTCTTCTACCATCTTTTTGTCGATATGYTTAAAAATGTATAAAACCAACACAGTATTCATCCACRGCAATCAATAGCGATATTCGTCCAAATAGCCTTGGTCGCCAAACATACATGTCCACTTTTCAAACTCGATTCCAATGACACCCTTCATGTTTTTCTTCTCTTCCTGGTCCAACATCTTTTCGTAATCCCAATCAAGAAAGTCTTCCATATTGTAGCTGGATTTGGTCAGCTTCTGCTCGTAGATCTTCACGAGCGTTGCAATGTTGGGATGGAAATGATTCTTCATACTGTAAATTTCCCAGATGGAACTGTCTTTGGCTCCACTCATAGATGGGTCCTTTTCCCTCATGTTGTAATCATCTCCCAGCTGGTCGCTTTCAATCAGCATCATACATGTTGGGTGTTTTTTCATCATGTTGTATAGAAATGGGATGACGGCAATTATACTGGTCARGGGAGCAGTTAAAGTCAGCACACTCAGTTTCTTCATGAAGGAAGCAACAATAGCAACACTCAAGTGGGTCGAACTCATGAAAATGTCCAGAATTCTCATGAATCTACTCAGTTCCTTCATTTTCATCAAGTCCGGTGTTAGAATCTTGTACAGATTCTCGTAGAATTTGGGGTACTCCAGATTGTTGATTCTCATCAACTCCCACACACCATTTAACGACAAAATACTCAGATAGCCGTTTTTCTCTTCCAATCCTTTGGTATAGCATGCTGTTAGAAAGTCAAAAATYTTGTTGCTCTGTCTCATAAACGGTATGATACGTTTGTGTACAATACTCAAAAATCCAATAAAAGACTCTTCATCCAAAACAAAATCATTGATCGATAGAATCCAGAGCTTATCAAAGTTATTTCCAAATAAATTCATACTGTACATCACTCCTTCGGGAGAAGACTTGACCCATAGGTCTTGYTCTGTGATTTCGTCTTTATTTTTGATATTGTAAATGTCCTTTTCACCCACAAGTAAGAGGAATTTCTTGAAAACAGAGTCCCCAACTTCCACAAATTCGCCCATGTGGCTTTTCAGTAGGTGGAAAAAGTAGAATTTTAAATCCCAATATTTATCAAAATATTCATTTTTGAACTCGAACAATAGAAACTCGTCTTGATTCCTTAAAATGCCACCAAGCAGTCTCATATACATTTCTTCTGGAAAATATCCCTCCTCATTCACAAATTCTGGATATTTTCCCTCTGTTTCCACTAATTTGAACAATAAATCCAACACATCTAGCTTGACGGTGTTTACTTGGTCGGAGTCTTGTTTGATGTCCCACATTTTCATCATTGTTTCGATATATTCTTGATATTTTTTCTTCAACCATTTGGCAACAATTTCCTTACCAAACATCAGTCTCTTTTCTAGAAAGTGTTTAAAAATACTATTGAGATGATGTGCCAAAGAACGGACTTCTTCCAAGTCAAATTTGTCCTCATTCTTGGCCACTGTTGCCAGTCTGTTTATAAGAGTGTTGATTTTATTATAATTTTTAGGTGATTCGAGAATACTCTTCTTGGTTTCCACAATGACATTTTTACTTAATTTACCACCTTTGTCATTACTAGATTTTGTAGATTTACCCATTATACTCCTCTTCTTTTGCGGTTCCTGCTGCGGTTCTACTTTTCTTCCACTTCCTTCTTAGATTTACTTCTTTTTTTCTTCCCTTAGAGGATTTCAACCACTGTAAACCCTCATTTCAATTTTTTTTTTCATGAAAAATTTCCGCGAGGCTCATCCTCCCGCGCCTATATAAAGGAGGACGTTTCCGCTGTGGAATTCAAAAGAGGTCTTCCTTTGGCATATCCTTCCTAAGTTTTAACTTATGTGATGAAAATACAAGAGCTTCTTACATATAAACAGCCGGCGTTCCCCAGTTCTGCTGGCGACTCYCTCGGGGGTCAGGGACGAGATGGTTGAATACGTTGGGCCGCTTTCTTGTTACATTAACGACGTTTTAATGTACATTCTGATCCAAAATAATGGAGGATGAAGGATTACTGTAGTTTTGGGTTAATGTAGTAAATGTCAACGCAGTCGATTTTAGTTGCTGATTTCCACTTTTCTGTAACGGTTTTTATCAACCATAATCTGTAGCAATGTCCTGTATCTTGAAAACAGATGCATGAATGCATGGGTAAATCTATCACACCGCCCCAGTTTTTCTTTTAACCGTCAGTGATAAGCTATTCAGTAACAGTGAAGAAACCAACTACTAACCACGGCTCAACTTTTCTCTATAGATTTGTGTTGCCAAGCCGCCAAAAATGCGGCTCAACTATTTTTTTTGATAAATTTCTGTTGCCAAGCCGCCAAAAACACGGCTCGTTTTTTTCAATAGATTGTCCTGTCAGTTTCCACAGGTCTTTTCTCTTTAATTATTGATATATAAGAATAATGCTGACTATTTTGATGAATAGAAGGGAATCTAAAGRTGTTTAATTACTWTTCKTTTTTTTWATTTTTTTTTTGGTTTTGAAGGTTTGATGTATTTATATTGGTGTTTGCTTGCCCATACTTACAAACCGAGGTATAGATCTATATCTATACCAWTACACTAGCATATGGTCTACTTTAAATTCCATCAACTCTCAAGATCTGTMCAGAGGGAGATTTGTTTCCTTTGCACACATTTACAATAAGTTTCCGCCGGTTTTCAAAAAACTGGTTTGTAGGTTAATAGATTAGGAAGATGTAAAGATGTAAAGATGTAGAGATCTTCATGCAAGCATGCGTTCATTATACACATTATACACAAATTATCTTRCTTCACTAAACGTTCTTTCAGTCTTGTTCGGCATTGATTTCTGGAATTTCAAASTCGGAATCAGAATCAGAGTCCGATGGGGCTTCAAGCTTCTGTTCGACCTCCACTACGGTTGTGGTTGATTCAGTAACCATAGGAGTTGTGGTTGATTCAGTAGTGGTGGTTTCAACAACAGTTTTCACTTCTCTAGTGGTTTGTGCATTTTTGTTGAACACAAAYTCACTATTTTCTTCCTCCAAATGTCTTCTTTTGACAKCTTTATCTTCAACMACTTCAATCTGTCTCTTTCCAACAGAACTGTTTTGGTCTCCAGCATCCTCCGYATCCGCACCTGCATCCRCATCCTCTTCATCTTCYTTGTCTTCCATCTCCTCATCTTCGCTTTCTTCGGAATCCTGCATCTGTTCATGCGCTTGATCTMTTTTCTTGGATACTAATGGAAATCTAGGATTGGTCAAAAGACTGTAGATTCTGCTATTATCACCAATCAAATTGGCAATCATTGGTATTATGGAAACGGCACCAGCTGCTTTCGAAGGGAATAACAAAGCCGATTCYAATAGCTCCTGATATTCTTYGCATGGGTTGGCAAGGGMATGAAGCAAAATATATCTCAACACAATGGTCAATTTACCACTGGACAAATCACATTTTGTCATCAAMGTGTCATAAAATTTGTTGATAACACGAATGGTATTTGTAGGTGGTTGATTGACAAATTCTTCTCTATGAGAGAGCAAATCAGACATGGAAATATTAGATTTACTTTTGGCTTTCTTCATTTTGGTGGTGGTGGAAACCGAGAACAAGTCACCCGACTGTGTCGCCGAGTTACTTGTCTCTTCGCCGACTTGTGGTTCTCTGGCTTCGCCCAATAGGATGGATGCATCCAATAAACGTCCAATGACACTCATGTCTGAGAATCTTTCTCTCAATGATAAGTACTGACTAGCCGTTTGTAAAATATCAAGTATCAACTGTTCATTTTCCATYACAGCCCTCTTATCAACCTTGATTTTACCCTTGAAGGACAAAATTGGGATAGAGGCATCCAAAATTGCYAAATTGGAGTATACGAAAGGYAGAGTGTCTAGTCCGAAAATATCAAAGAGTTTACTCATGAGTGCAATACCAGATCTTTTTGTTTCCAGAACCGATTGTTCAATCATTTTTCTTGTGGTTTCATCACGGATATCGGATTTCACAGGCGTGAATGTGGTGTTTAAACTAGCCAACAACTGACTCAATATTGTCATTTGGCCAAGAGGAACCTTCACTGCCAATGGAGTGGAGATTGTGATGTATCCAATCAACAAATCGACCAAGAGTTGGATTCTGTTGGAAACCTTGAAAATCTCAATTGGTGATTCATTGATATCAATTGACAAATTATCAAATAATGGTTTTTCYGACGTGGAATTTGGCAGCTGTTTAATCTTGGAGTTGTAATCTTGATCGCCGTTCAAATCCATACATGCTTCATAGATCGACACAACGGATTTTATTTCCATTATCAGATTCACAACATTGGTTCTCCATGCTTCCGATTGTTCATCTTTATTTAGCATAAAAGTAACCAATGCAAAGGATTTGAACAATTGACACTTCAGCTTGGAATCCAACTTATCAAGGTTTTCACCTTTATTCAGAATCATTCTGATACATCTTTCAAATTTCATCCCAAAAGGTCTGAAAGTAGTGTAATTGAAAATTAGCAATTCACTCAAAATCGGTAAAGTTGATTCTGGAACCAATCCTGTYACTTCAATCAAAGATGCACAGATTCCGGATAATTTAGGTGTCATGACTTCTCTGACTAGAGTTGGTTTCCCTCTCATTTGCTCCAACGCAAAACCCAGGCATTCYACAGTACTTTTCAAGGTSACCAATTCTTGTTGAGTCGGATTYTGGAAATTCTTGATGAAGCACTTGGACTCCAAAATTTTGATCAATCCAATCAAACAATTACCGGTATGTTTACTCAACAACAGAATTGGATGYGTCAAATAAACTGTGAATAATTTAGTRGCCTTCCATCTGGTGGAACAATTATTGCTTTTCAGTAAACTGGTGATTCTGGTTGACAAAACCTGTTGGTCCAACACCGACGCAGAGTTGATGATAGTTGCTTTTGATAAAAGCTGCAACACCGTCGTCAAAGATATCAAATCAATACTTTCTTCCGTCAAGTATGGAGTTATATGGTGCAATGCAAGACTCATGCTGGGGCGTTGGGCGTTTGGCGAAGAAAGTGTGCTATTGAARCAGATAAAAAAATTCAGGAATCATGAAAAAAAAACATTTTGATTTTTTTTTCACTCGCATGGCATTTTTCATGCTGATTGTGTAGATTCTTCACACATGTAGCCCAGGAGATATTCTCTTGCCATCACGTCGAAYAACGAATACATGAGTATCGAAGCTAAGCAGAATCTACTGCAACAAGTTGATGGATCGTCAACGTTTCAGTTTGGAGCCACCAAGGTGATTTCTTCCGTGACGGGACCGGTGGAAGTTTCACGGCCTCGGAATGAAAAACCTACCAAAGGATACTTGAATATTTTTGTCAAGCCAGCCACAGGGCTTCCGACAACGAGAGAAAGTTATCTGGAGGCCAAATTGAACAAAATTTTAACACCGGTGATCAAGATGAAACAATACCCAAGGTCGGAGATCCAGATCATTGTCCAGATCTTGGAATCCGGCGAAAATGACCAATTCACCTGTATGGAGCTGTCATGTGCTGTGAACTCCATTTATTTATCGTTGCTGAATGCAGGAATTGGTTTAGAATCCGGGTTTTTGAGCAGCTTTTCTGCCTGTGTTGGAGAAGAAGACGTCATWCTAAGACCCAACAAAGATGAACTCAATAACTCCAAATCCCACAATGTGTCTGTCTTCTCGATTGTCGAAGGAAAGTGCGACGAATTGATATATTCAGACTCCCTAGGTAAAACCTCCGAGCAAGAATTGTTCAATATATTACACTTGACGTCGAATGATATTGAAAAAATCAACGTCAAGATCCAAGAAACCATCCAGGATACCTTGATCAACGATTTCATATGGAAATTCTAAACCATTGGTAGAATACGTTTGTGTAGCATGTATTAATGTGTGTATATTAGATTCAATAAGTTCATAGTATAAAAAACAAAGATAGACAAAATGATATCCATTTATATATATATACAGTATCGTTTCACTTGAGATTTATAACTTTAATTTCTCCAAGTTGGCAATGGTTTGTTCAAAACCTTCAATTTCGGCAATGGTTTTCTCCTTTGATTGAATGTTCTTTTCCTTTGCAGCATCAGAAGCCTTGGAACTATAATCAGAAGAGCCCATTATCTTTTCCAAAGAAGAAAGAGAGTTCTTGGATTTCTCGAGCTTCTTGGCAAATTTAGAAATCTCACTGTCAATATCAATCATACCCTTGACTAATAAATGAACATTGACTTCAGGAGAGACCGAAACCAAAACACATCCAGTTGGGATTTGTTCAGCTTTGGAAACAACTTCAACCTTTTCAACAGCCTTGATCAATGAAACAATGGAATCTCTTTGAGAGGCAGCAATGTCAAACARCTTTTCGTTGGARGATTCAATGAAAACAGAACCATTCTTGGTGATACCGTATTGCGCAAGTAAAGATCTAGCACCTTTGGTAATATCTARAACCAATTCATAGGCAGATAAGGCTTCAACATTGTCAAACTCTTTGACATAGGTTGGATATGCAGCCTTGACAATGGTTTTGGATGTTTCGGTACTTCTCTTTGGTAATCTTTGCCACATTTCTTCAGAAATGAAAGGCATGAATGGGTGAATCAATCTCAATGCACCATCAATACAGGTGTACAAGGTATCTCTGGCAGACTTCTTTTGTTCTTCAGTACCTTCCAAAATTAAGAATTTGGAGTTTTCAATGTAAACATCACATAAATCGTACAACCAGAAGTTGTAAATGGCTTGTGTAGATTCATAGAAATCTCTATTTTCAATGGCAGTAGTAACCTTTTCAGCAGTCTTGGTCAATTTGTGTAAAATCCACTTTTCGACTAAAGATTCCTTACCAGATAATTCGGATGTAGCAGGTGGCTTGTAATCATCACCTAATCTCATCAGGACAAACTTGGTGGCTTGGAAAATCTTGTTACAGAATTTACGGTAACCTGCAACTCTCAAAATATCTAGATTGATATCTCTACCACCGGTAGTGTAGGCACATAAAGCAAATCTCAAAGCGTCAGTACCACATTGAGGAATACCATCTGGATAGGATTCCTTTTGACCRGCCTTGGCCTTTTCAATTTCCCTTGGATCCAAATTACCCTTGCTCAACAATGCGTGCAAGTTTTCCAATGAGATACCATTGATAACATCGGATGGGTCAATGACGTTACCTAAAGATTTGGACATCTTTCTACCTTGAGCATCTCTGACCAAGGAGTGACAGAAAACTTCCTTGAATGGCGATTGACCAGTCAATTTAATACCCAACATAACCATTCTTGCAACCCAGAAAAACAAAATATCCCAACCGGTTTCCAACATGGACATTGGATAGAATTTCTTGAAATCAAAGGTCTCTTCTGGATATCCAAGAGTAGAGAATGGCCACAAACCAGATGAGAACCAAGTGTCTAAAACATCTTCGTCCTGGACCAGCTTATAAGACTTTCCAGCATATAACTTGGCAGCTTTAGCTTCAGCTTCTTCCAAGGTTCTACCAGCAACCCAGTTTTTGGAATCGTTTTGATCTCTAGTTTCTCCTTCAATATCAACAAAGTAAACAGGACATCTGTGACCCCACCATAATTGTCTAGAAATACACCAATCTTGGATATTTTCCATCCATCTGTGGAATTCCTTTTCGGAACTTTCTGGAGTAATCTTCAATTCACCACTGGTAACAGCATCTGCAGCAGATTTGGCCATTTCCTTTTGGGAAACCCACCATTGTGGCTTCAGGTATGGTTCAATAACATCACCTGATCTAGAACAAATTGGTAAGGTCATTTCGTGACCTTCTTGACCTTCCAGTAATCCCAACTCTTCCAACTTTTGAATGACAGCCTTTCTAGCATCGAATCTCTTCAATCCAGCAAAGGAACCACATTCTTCGTTCAGTAAACCATCGTCGGTGAAAATGTTCATGAATTCTAAACCGTTTCTTTTACCAGTGTTGTAATCGTTATTATCGTGACCTGGAGTAATTTTAACAGCACCAGTACCGAATTCCATATCGACAGCTTCAGMATCAGTGATAATTGGAATGTTTCTGTCACAGAAAGGATGTTTAACAAATTTACCATGTAAATGTTTGTATCTAGGATCTTCTGGATGAACAGCAACACCMGTGTCACCGAAAATGGTTTCAGGTCTGGTAGTTGCAACAATCAGCTTTTCACCAGTTGGAGAATCAACAACAGGGTAGGCAAAATGAGTCAAGACACCGAACTCAATTTTTTCATCATAACCTGGGATTGAAAGGAAAGTGTTACCTGGAACAGTTTTGTTTTCAACTTCCAAGTTGGATAAAGCGGTATTTAACTTGACACACCAGTTAACCAGTCTCAAGTCTCTGTAAATGGTACCATCATCGAACAATTTGACAAAGGCATCGTTGACAGCGGCAGTTCTGGTTGGGTCCATGGTAAAGGCTTCCTTTGACCAATCGTAAGAGGCACCCATATTTTGGAATTGGTTCTTAATTTTTGCATGGTACACTTCTTTCCATTCCCAGATCTTCTTCAAGAACTCTTCTCTACCATAGTCGTGTCTAGTTTTTCCTTCCTTGGCATAGACTGTTTTTTCGACAACAGACTGAGTGGCAATACCAGCATGATCAAAACCTGGTAAAAACAAAGTAGTCTTACCCTTCATTCTATAATATCTGATAAGGGTATCTTGGATAGAAACTGTCAACGCATGTCCAATGTGTAAAGCACCAGTGACATTTGGAGGAGGAGCTGGGATGGAGAAAACACCTTCTGGTTTGATTTCTCCTTCTTCAGTGAATTCTGGCTCAAAGAATCCTTCCTTGACCCACCAGTCATACCATGAGGATTCGACCGAGGCTGGGTTGTAGGAAGAAAAGGAAGGATCTTCCAAACTGACCAAGATCTTCTTTTCACCTGGAACGGTTTTATCAACGTATTCAGGGGCAGCTTCCTTTTCAATCTTCTTCTTCTTTTCTTTATTTTTGGCTGCATTCTTAGCAAGTTGTTCTTGCTTGGCCTTTTTAGCCAGGAACTTAGCCATTTTTTCAGCCTTTTCCTTTTCTTTCTTCAGTTCTTTTTCAGTCTTGACTTTGACTGGTGCAGCTCCTTCAACAGGAGCAGCAGTAGCAGCAGYAGCAGCAGCTGCTGCATTGCCYTTTAATTCTTCCGACATTCTGGTTAAACTKTTACAAAAATGTCTTACTTTMAATGATTCGTTATGCTGTCCTAGGGGCAATAATTTAGGAAACTGGAACTTGTGACTCAATAAAAACCTGCTTCTATAGTTCAACACTGAGTTTCTGATCATACAACGCCTGGTGGCCGGGACTGTCGATTTGCAATAGATACTCTTAAAACTGAATCCCCAGTAATCAACTATAAAAAACTTATAGATACTCTGTGGAAGTACTCAAGTCCTGGACGTCTCTAAAAAACCTTTTCAAGGCCTTCCATCAACGACCCTCTGACTGATTCATTTCTGATGAGAGCGAAGCAGTTGCGCTTGAAAAATTTGCGTCGCGGCGATAGTCTTTTCCCACGATTTACGGCGGCTACAATCGTTTTCGCAGCAAGTTTCGTGGGGCTTCGCAGTAGAAGCGAGTTGTTGATGCGCAGTTCCCAGTGGAAAATATTACATTTGGGTGAGAACTGGATATTTTTCCAGACTGAAAAACATAAAACAGGTTTCGGAGTTGAAATGCTGGWCATCTATATGAAATTTTAGATTTTGTTGTGCAAAACAGTTAAAATGAGTTTAGCTGACACACTCTTGGCGGATTTCAGTGACGACGAAGTTGGCGGAGCAGATTATGGGGTGGAAAATGCGAGTTTTCAGGTAGAAGAGCTGCTGAAGGTGTCAGATATGCATGAGATTCATGCTGTCAGAGATTATGTGCCCATCTTGACTAAAGTGGTTGAATTATCACAACGTTTGGATAATACAGAAGCATCGGATGGGTTTGATGAGGCGGAACAGCAGCTGTTGAATGAAACAAACAGAAGCATCACAGATATCCACGATACGTTCAATATTCTGAATACGTTTGTCAAAAGTATTTACCATGGCACATGGCCAGACTTGGAAAATATAATCAAAAACCCCATTTCGTACATAAAAATCATACAATTTATGGGGTTTGACTTGGATAAACTGAAAAATGAAAGTGAAAGTGAAAATGAAACAGAAAGTGGCCAATTGTCATTTTTATCAAAAGATCAAATGCTATCTTTGAAGATGTCAATCAATTTTCTGATGAAAACAGGAAACTCATCGGTTCCTGACAGCCATATACAAGGTCTTGCTTTGGAAGCATGTGAGATACAAGAAACGCTGAATACTGTGCGTCTGAAATTCAAGCAGTTCATCACAAYCAGAGCCGAGATAATAGCTCCAAATATCACAGCGTTAGTTGGTTCCAATGTTGCATCACAGTACATTTCCAATATGGGACTAGATACCCTGTGTAGTACGCCGGCTTGTAATATTGCATCCATTGGAAAGTCCACGGGAAACAGTGATGGGGGATACATAGTTCAATGTGAAATTGTGAAAAGCGTGCCTGACGATTTCAAAATGCAAGCAATCAGACAGGTTTCTTCAAAGCTGGTGATGGCTGCAAGGATTGACTTTTCCAGATCTACAAATGACAAGGGACAACTGGGTCAAAAATGGAAGGAAGAAATACGGAAACGACTAGACAAAATGATGTCTCCTCCCGAAATCACCAAAATCAAGCCTSTAATTATAAAAACAGACCTCAAATCAAAGAGAAGAGGCGGGAGAAAATTCAAGAAAATGAGAGAAAGAATGAACATGTCTGAAGTCGAAAAGGCGCAAAACAAAATGGCKTTTGGAGAACAAGAAGCTACACACATGGATGCTTTTGGTGAGGAAATTGGKTTAGGAATGCTGGGAAAATCTTCCTTGAGGGGCATCGGCACTGTGAGGAAGATTCACGCAAGCAAAGGAACATTGGATAAATGTGATTCTTTTCTTAAACAATGAATGGGACCGTATTTTGTCATCTCCAGTTTGAGTGTCAAGGTAWTTCTAATTCAAACATGTGAAGAACCGTGAATGGGGCTGAAAATAAAAAATAGRATTTGGATGCTGAAATTAAAACCCTTCATTAGTTGTACGAAAACTAGAAAAGGTTTTCAATCTTAGTATCAGACAAAAAAAAATCTATCCATGAATGAATGTATCCCATCATGTGATCYTATTTACCGCTTTTTTTCAAACAAAAACTCCAATATATACCATCCATGACTTGATAGCAACATTTTTGAAACATTTCACCATTTAACCTCTAGTTTACAACCAAAAATGGTAGTATTTATACATCATATTTTATGCCTACACGCAGCAGGTATACTATATAGTTTTGCATAGCAACTTCTAGTACTGATATTTCAAGTCATCCGTCACGTCTTATTAGTGCTACAATTTTCCTTTCACAATCCAATATTCCATCTTTCGTTTCTAAATTTAATCAAAATCCACCTAATATACATTTTCAGCTCAGAAAACCCATATTTATACCGGTAMTRCCGATTCTATATMGCCACCCTTCCGTTGAAAAAYGCTACCATAACCACACAACTGTCCCAGAACGGAAAAAAGTAAATAGCGAAGCTCGCCAATTGCTTTGCGTACACACATGGTTTTTGATGTTTTCTTGATCGGACCTTTTCTTAGAAGTATCAGTGGACATCGAAGGTTCCTTTGGTRAAGGCGAGTAGTTTRCAGAAGATACGCAATGGCATTGATGAGTGGGATTTTTTCCCGCCCGCAAAAAGAAGAAGCACCGTATGTCGAGCAGCTTTCAAAAGATGTGGAGAGTCTCAATTTTGGCACACCGTCCACGCCTAAAAAGAGCAATAACAATGGGTTTGATGGCGATTCATCCATGATGCAGGTATCTCCCAACCGAAGTCTGCATCARAGTCCCAACCGAATGGATATGTCTCCAGCAGAGAATGTGAACAAAGAAAACAACAACTCCCCCTTCTACAAAGATCGATTCTTGCCACCGCCAGGAAAGGAAAATTCCATCTTCAACAAACCAGCGGTCAGCAATTCGCCATTTGGAAATACCATGTTTCAGAATTCCAGATTGGATCGAGACTTCTACACAAAAGCAAACTCTCCGCAAACAAAAAGATTGCTGTCGGTGTGTCAAATGTACTTCCTGGACTACTATTGCGACATGTTTGATTATGTGATAAACAGACAACAGAGAGTCAAACAGGTGGAGGAGTCTTTGAGAAACGTCCCACAACAAGAGACGGAATTGCAATGGAAAAATTATATTGGACGGGAAAGAGCATATTTAAGAAAAAGAAGAGTCAAACCAAAAACAAAGGATTTCGATATAATCACACAGGTCGGCCAAGGAGGTTATGGCCAAGTTTTTCTGGCTAGAAAAAAGGATACCAAGGAAATCTGTGCTTTGAAGGTTTTGAACAAAAAGTTGTTGAGTAGAACCGATGAAACAAGACATGTGATGACCGAAAGAGACATCCTAACCAACACACGTTCCGAATGGCTGGTTAAACTATTTTATGCATTCCAAGATACCGAGAGTGTATACATGGCGATGGAATTTGTGCCTGGTGGTGATTTCCGTACTCTACTGAATAATGCCGGGTATTTGAAACCTTATCATGCAAGATTCTACATTGCAGAAATGTTTTCCGCTGTCAATTCTCTACATTTATTGGGATTTACTCATAGAGATCTAAAGCCTGAGAACTTTTTAATCGACGCCAAAGGCCATATCAAGTTAACCGATTTTGGGTTGGCGGCAGGGTCTGTGTCAACTGATAGAATTGAGTCCATGAAGCTGAGATTGAATCAAGTTAAAGATTTGGAGTACAAACCACAAGAAAGATCGGTGAGTGAAAGACAAAAAATGTACAGAACACTCAGGGCCAATGATGTCCATTATGCTAACTCCATTGTTGGATCTCCGGATTATATGGCTTTAGAGGTTCTGGAGGGGAAACCTTACGATTATACCGTTGATTATTGGTCGCTGGGTTGTATGTTGTTTGAAACCATTGTCGGCTATACTCCATTTTCAGGCAGYTCGTCAGAAGAAACATATGGAAACTTGAAACGGTGGAAAAAGGTTCTAAGAAGACCCCAATTTGACGATGGAAGATATGTCTTCAGCGACAGAACATGGGAGTTAATAACAAGACTAATTGCCAGTCCGCATGATAGATTGCGTTCTTTCAAACAAGTCACGGACATGCAATATTTCAATGAGATAAATAACTGGGAAAATTTGAGAGACACAGTTCCTCCGTTTATTCCTCAGCTAGACAACGAGGAAGATGCGGGATATTTTGATGACTTTGAAAATGAGGCCGATATGGCCAAATATAAAGATGTCATGGCTAAGAGAGCACACGACGAGCTTGCAGCTCAAACAGCATCCAGTGCTGATCAAAAGAATTTTGTTGGATTTACCTTCAAACATAGAGGAAATCAAAAAACAAATACCAACAATATTCTTGCTCCCCTATTTGATTCCAATTTGAATCTYGACGACCAAAACTTGTTCAAGAAATACAACTCACCCTTCAGTACAYTATATTAGTTCTTTTGTTTCTTTTATTTGTATGCTAATACCAACACAAGTTTTCCTTTATATCTATATATTTATCTATCATATATATCATACTATAACTCTTTGCATTTTCTACTAATCATGATACTAAACCACTTTATAAATCTTGAGTTTCTTTCAGCGACATGAATTTTGAAATTTCACTTCGTCTTTTCAGTCCTGTCTAAMACAAAAGAGGATATTGTAGACCTTTTAAAACACAGGAGTTTACTCAATATGGACGAAAAGATGAAGRTTTTGGTGATGAATCCATTGCCATCACAAGTTCCAAAAGCTGTGAAGGCAATAAATTCGCAAAATGTCAAGGCTGGACCGTTTGATTTTGCGCTTTTGCTGGGAGATGTATGTCCTACAATAGATCAATTAATCCCAGACGGAAGCACACCAGATATACAGACTTTCTATACAGAGGGAGAAAGAACAGTAAGTGAAGAAGAGCAGAAAACATTTGGTGACGATGGAAAAAACAATTTCAGCTATTTAGGAACGGTTGGAACACTTCTGTTATCATCGGGCTTGAAAATTGGGTTTATYAACTCCAAAACTTCTGACATTAGCCCAGAAACGCTACTGAAGGTTCTAGGAAAAGATAAAGAGAAAGAAATAGATATTCTGATAACTTATTTATGGCCTCAATGTATAGCTGATGAACAGAAACTGATTCTTGCMGGAGATAAGAATTTGGATTGTTTGATAGACACAATCAAACCTAGATACTGGTTTGCCTGCGGTGGAGTGAATGGAAGGTATTTCGAACGTGAACCATATCAGATTGACGGTAAAATAACGAGGTTCATTAGCTTGGCGACGATGAAGGAAGGAAARTGGTGGTAYGCTTTCAATCTAAATATGGATGCTTCAAATGATTCCAAAATCAAACTGGGGGAACCACCCAAAATAACGAGACAGATTGAAAAGAGAAACATTGAGGATGTATCTGAAAGTAAGGAAGCCAAGAAAGTCAAAAGAGACACATTAACAGTTACACCAGATGAATGTTTTCTGTGTTTATCCAATCCTAAGTTTGAGATGCATATGGTGATAAGTGTAGGAAAAAGTTCGTTTCTGACTGTTACCAAAGGTCCTCTAACTTTGAGGAAAGAACTAGGATTTTCTGGCCATGGAATGATTGTTCCAATAGARCATTACCCRACTTTGAGGGATTTCAATGCAAACGTCGAAAACTCGGCCGTCTTTAAAGAAATGGAGTTGTATGAAAAAAGTATTGTTGAAATGTTCAAGTCGATTGGCACATACTCTGTTTGTTTTTGGGAAAGCTCAAGGAAAAGAAGTGTTCATTTCCACAAACAATTTGTTCCGGTCCATAACAATACCATACCATATTTTGAGAAACATCTTAAAGGGCAAATAGAGTATGAGAAATCGTACAACCCAACTTCCTCCATTATTTATGAGAAATATGAGCAAGACGACGATCTCAGCAAACTGCACAAAAYCATCAATACCGAAGATTATGTGCTTTTCACAGTTTATGGGAAATTTCACATCACCAAATATTTAATTCCATTGGGAAACACGGACAAATATTTTGACGCCCAATTTCCTCGTAARGTTGTTGCTGTGATGTTAAATCTCAAAAATAGAATCCGCTGGACCAAATGTTCTGAAAAACCTGAGATTGAAACCCTCCAAAAGAACAAATTTCAAGAGAATTACTCTAACTTTGATATCATGAAGCATCTAGAATGATGGAAAACCATACAAATATRGTAAAATCAATGATACTATTCCATATAATCAAAAGTTYGWATTAAATATATCTTACACTCAAAACTATTGCACTTGGATAGCAATTGGGGTTGTGTTGCTAGCATTTATATCTTTGAAAAATGGCTACTTTTTCCTGAGCAATTTCTTTTTTGAAGCTGATTTGCATCAAAGCCAYTTTTCGCATGTCATATAGCAATGAATCATACGCTTTAYGTGCYAGTAAATCATCCTACCTAATCTATAGTTGTTCTTGACACTCTCTTGCTACGCAGCATRAAGTTAACTACTGCGCGCGTTGTTATATAAAAGGTGAAACATTTCCTTTCTTCGTGTTTACTTTCAAAGYCTGAGCTTTTTTTTCAAAGGGAAATGGATAGGTAGCGTGTAGCATGTCAGTATTTGAACTTATATCAGAGGTGATAGATGAGGTTCATGTTTGTGAACGATCRCTGAAAGATGGAGAGATTCCTGATATTGTGGTGTACAAACACGTGCAAAAACTTTGGCAGTTGTTGCTTGGAATAAATGAAGCTCGTTTTGACGCATATAACTATGATTTATTGGAATTGAGCTTCGGAAGTGAGCCAGAAACRTTTTTTGCTTTGAAATATTTGGGTGAAGAGGTTTCACGAATAAATGAYGATCTGGAAAATGCGCTTGGTTCGCCTGCTAACTCATTCAATGTTGTCAAACTTTTAGATCAGGAAGAAGAAGAAGAAGATGCAGAAGAGACATCTGTGAGTTTCAAATTGTCCTTTTTCAACAAAATYCGCCTGCTTTTATATGAGCATCACACGTTTGTAAATAAGGTGCTTGACGAGGATCGTATCGTAGCTACAATTGAGAAATATATTAAAAAAGACGTCTTTAACACGTCAAATTCATTATCAATAGCATTGACAAGTAATAATGATGTTTTTGACAAAATATATAAAGAAGGACTCAGGATATTATTAAATGATGCCARCGACTCGTACACAATAATTGACATGGCTAGTCATATCTTGCAAACCTTCAAAACCCAATCAAGAGTGGCTTATTTTTTTGATTCAAATGTCCTATTTCAATATCACGACCATATTAAATCGTTATTGAAACGAATTTTCAAACATCATAGATTTGTCGGTGATGAAATAGATGATTTTTTCAGACAYAATCCAATTCTTCCAATACTAAAACCAATATACCGAAGTTATTCAACTAGACACCAAAATGATCAACCCAATCAAAATACCCTGCTTGAGATAACAAATGACGAGATAGTTAATAAGCTTAGTTTTCACTTGATTAAAGAAATTGTAGGAGAGGTGGTGAGTAATGAATTGCASGAAAATCATGAAATTCCTGTAACAATGAAGTGGTTTCCCAAGATTTTACAGCTTTACAAAGAATCAAAATTTCACGAAGAGGAAAATGACATTGAAAATGACTTTTAYATAAAACTTATTAGGAATGTAACTCTCAAATGGATYGACAAGCAAATTGAAACAAGCCAATATGTTGTYCAATTGTCAAATTTGTCTCTTATACCAACAGCATTGCCTTACAAATTACAAGGAGAAAGTATGCCTACTATTCACATGAGAATGGCATTATATGGAGTTAAAGAAAAYATACGCCTAAAAGAAATATATTTTGATAAATGGAAAGATAGAGCTCAAGTTAAAAGGAATCTCGAGTACCRATGGTTTGAATATAATGCCAAAGTTGCTACTAGGTACATTAGAATGTGGAAATYCAAAACAAAACAGATAGAAAGTCTAGAGAATMTGGAATTGAAATCATTGCATCATGCTAAACTTGGTTGTTWTTACAAACTCTGGAAAAAAAAACATTGTGCTTTGTTGTACAATATTGAMATGTGCAAMGTAAAACAGGAAAAAAAGTTTTATGAGATTTGGATTAATAAAATGAAAACCAATTGTAGTAAGGAACAACGAGCAATTCAATTTGAAGCCTTTTCTTTAACTAGACTGTACTTTCATAGATGGAATATGGAACAGAAAAGAGGGTTTTCGGAGAAACTACAATTATTTGCCAAATTTAACGCATCTTTGGTTTTCAAGAAATGGAATTCCTGTTATATGAAATGCGAGGAAGACCTTGTTACAGCAACAAAGTTWTATCATCTAAGTYTATTGAGGAGTGGATTCARGAAGTGGAAGATTAAAGCAAATAAACCAATAATTAAGATTTCCACTTTAGAAGACCATGCTAAAAATATAATATGCTCCAAATTTTTTAATAAATGGAAAGCTGCCCACAACTTGATTACCATYGAAAAGAAATATAGAAGCACTAATGGTCAGATTATCCTAAGGAAAGCTTTTGATAGTTGGAAGCATACCAAATATCTAGAAGACACTGCCACCAATTATCTTATTAAAAAGAATCGGGAAATGGCGAAGAAACTTTTGGATCATTGGAAAAATATATATGAAATGCAAAAAAATGCYGGTACATTTTATGCAGCTGAAAGATTGAAAAGATACTTGATGATTTGGAAGAATAATCATCAAGCGAATATTTTGAAAAAGAAGCACATGGTTAAGGAATTAAACAAATATTTTTYGGCCTGGAGATTAAAAGCAACMGCTATTCAAAATGAAAAGAAGAATGATCATTTATTATTGGCCAAATTYTTTTATCACTGGTATGATACGAGAGAAGAAATGAGTCGGCAGATAGATATCTGYGAGTTGCAAATACCCTTGGTGAAGAAAGCTGTTTATTTTCAATTTTGGAAAAAGCAGAAAGATTTGAATACTTTTTACAAAAGGGAAGCAGAAAATTTTAGTTTAGTTYGTATTTCTAGAAATGATCACAGTATACAAAAATGGATGTTTGAAACTATGAAGCTTGCATACGGAAACCTGTCACTGAAGCAGATTAAGTTGARAGAAGTTGAAACAAAACTTGAAAAGAAGTTTATACACAAATTTTTGAAGAAGATGTTATCCAAAAAAACCAATATTGAAGCCAAAAATGAACAAGCTGTTCAATTTGATAGGGTTTTGATTGAGTCTCAGGTTTTTGGAATTTGGCTAAACAAATATGATATGATATCGCAACTGAATGAATTTTGTTTGTCCAAGCTTGACACAGATAATGCCAATATTCTTATGCGATGCATGTCCAAAATGCAACTACGTATCATCAAGTCACGTACGGATTCATCRAATGCATTGAAATTCAAACAAAGATGGGGAAAATTGAGAACCAAAACATTTTTTGACTTGTGGAAATTGAAGCTTTCTTCCAGAGGYTCACCCACYCCTGCAGAGAGACATGTGACGGTTCCCGGTAGCCAAAACAGAATTCCTGATTTGAATCCGTACATTGATTTAGCTCCTCGTGATCGAGGTTCACCGAGATACAGTACCCCATACCAATCCAAAATGAAGTCTGTCATTACTGGTGATATTAGCAGGTACGAAATCAACCARGAACTAGATGCTGGAACACCTAAACCRTTGTTTTTTAGCAAAGGTGGGCCATCATCAGGCTATCGAAGCCCGATGTTGAGAAGAGGAATGAATCGCACAGGGTCCGACCCTAACATGACACCCACAACTGATCTGAAAATACTTTCTTCCACAGAAAGAGTCAGGAAGCGTAATTTRGAAGAAAGGGTGTCAAGGTACAGACTGTTGAAATCACCACCCAAAACAACCGACAGACTTACCAAAGTGGATGAGGAGACTCCAGAGAAGTTTGAYTCAATTTTTGATAGCTCATTTGATTCATTTTCCCGGAGCACCCCTCTACGGAGCGTCAAGTGATTTTCCATGCTTAATTTCCGGATCYATCCCAAAGATCCCGTATATATATCTGTTGATGAACATTAGCAAAATCATATTCCATAAAAATAGTAGAAATAAACAGTTTCTATAGTTGTTTAATATACAATTATAAAGTGATGGAGCYTTGAGGAACGGAGTAAATGGACAGTTTTTCTTCGTCTTGGTGCTTGTAGATAACATACATRCCATCAGCTTGCTTTTCAATTGCATCAATCAGGGTCTGGAAAATGTTCCAACCGATGGTGATGTCGATCTGGAAGTAGCCTAGCAATTTGTCAACGGCAATACCCATGATTGTAGCCACGGTGTGTTGTTGGGCAGACTTGACGTCTTCTCTAGAAACAAAACCAATCTTCATGGTGGAGGAACCGTTAAGTTTAGCCTGGATCAACCATTGGGTGAACTTATTGAAGTTGTCTTTGATACATTGTTCCAGGATGGCTGGATATTCRGCCTTACCACTGGTCAACCAATCGTTGGAAGAAGGTGGTTGCAGGAACGCATGCATGGTGATAGGGAAGCCTGGGGTTGGAGCAAAGGTATCGTTGGAAGTACGCACCACAATTGGCTGGGATTTGATGGCGAGTTTGGAGTATTTATATGCTTTTGGAATGGCCGATCTTTGTTTGATTGGCGATGGGTGGTCTGGATATTCGTGGAACTTGGATGCCAAAACCTTGTTGATYAAGCAAGCTTCCACTTCGGCGGATTCTTCTGAGAGTTGGTTGTTTTTGGAGTCGGTTGCGACTTCGGCGGTTTCACTTATTGGCAGGTTGAAGGAGTTTGGACGCTTGTCAAAGAAGATGTGACCGTCCTTCTTGGTGACCACGACATCCCAATTATTGATGGATTCGTGAGCTGCCATCAGTTGGACCAGAATTTCGTCCGTGATGAAGACAGTTGCAGACTCTTGTTCCGAGACTAGTTTYTGGATGTTGGAGTCCTTGGATGTTGTTTGGTGGACAATTTGTCTCAACGAAGCGTCCAGAGGAATGTTACGCTTCTCTTCAAAGGCTTCTCTGTCGTAATAGTGGAATTTACCAGCGGATAACAAGAGTTGAGGAGGTGTTGAAGGGATGATTTTCTGGGTTCCCAGTTTTTGAAGATCRAARTCTTTGACCAGGGTCCATGTGGATTGGACAGTCAATGATACAGGGGAGTTAGCAGCTGGGTTGGCGGCAACAGGAGATGCTGCGGCGGCAGAAGCCCAAGGAGAGGCCACGGCACCCCATGGTGCTGTTGAACCACGCGCAGAGGCTGCTGTAGAGGCTGCGGCAGAAAGACTGGATGGAGCAGCTGCCTTTTTCTTCAAGGTGGAGGAGGTTGCTGCTGTTTTGGTCTGGTCTGCTGGTTTTCTCAGRGAAACCTTCTTAGTTGCCTGGGTGTTTTTGTTAGACTTGAGCACCGTTTGCTTGTTGGTGGAATGATACACTGGTGCGGACGACTCGACAAACGAGAAACCCTTTTCTTCGGTTTCTGCACCAAACATCTTGGCGGCAGAGGCTCCGTAGGCATGGTATTGGTCTCTTTTTCTTGGGTTGAARGAATCTTCTTCGTTGACTGCTGTTTGCCAGTCGGCGATTTTACCCAGTTTGTCGCTCTTGATGAACGGAGCATATGGAACCCCGTTGAAACCCAACGATTCTGGAATATATTTCGATGGGCCCCATGGATCTTCAGCGCTGTTGTACACACTCATTTTGTCTGTTGGTTTGTGTTTTAGTCAGTGGTATTCAGTCCTTCACTCTTGTCTTTGCTTGAGTATTTCTGGTCTTGAAATTTTTCAGCGAGTGAAAAATTCGCCGAAAATTTCATGCGCGTGAGACCTCGAGCAGAGAGTGGGAGTGGGAGTAGGAGTAGGAGTGGGAGCAGAGGCTGGGAGCAACTGTATTGGCAGTCAATTATAGTAAAGAAATGAGTGAGGTTGTTAGTTGCTAGTTGAAGATTACTCTGAAATTTGGTCGAACACGATTTTTATGCGAAATAGTGGTCTGGAAATAAAAAGTTCATGGGAAACGTATCTTTAGTCACTATAGCATGTCAGAGGTGGAACGGACTCCATCTGAGTATTTCTGGATCTGAGAAGCTGAAAAGATGACAAGACTATTTTGAATGTCAAAGCGGGTTTCTAGMCAATTGGAACACTTATTCAATAGATACAAGGGAGGAATTTGAAATCAGAATTTCGCAGCGATTTTAAGGCTTAGAAACATGGGTAGCATTTCAATTGACCAATT
>BCGC01000007.1:392426-424335 GCA_001599115.1 Pichia sorboxylosa | reverse complement strand
AACACACGAATCATCTCCACCCTTGTGAAACAAGATGTAACGACAAAGGAATAGCAGTTGGTCCAGCTAAACACCCCGTTCAAGACCTGGAACCCCAGGGCGTCGCGTGAAAAATTTCCCCAGTAAACGCTGATTCACTCTTCTTGGCCGCCGCCGCCGCTGCGGATACGRGGGCCGCCCGCGCAGTGTCACACACTCGGCGGGCGCGCCCTCGCCTTTGCCGCCTCTGTTGGAAATTCCACTGCATCAAGACAAGACCCAAGGGCAAACACAAAGACATCTCACGCTGAACGGCACAATTGACCGCTAACCATGAACGTGGACATAACAAGACTCAAGACCGGAGAAGTCTCCACCGGTACATCGATTTTGGCGGTGACATACGACGGCGGGGTGATTTTGGGAGCAGATTCCCGTACGTCGACGGGGGCGTATGTGGCAAACCGTGCAGCAGACAAGCTCACGCAGTTGCAGGACAGCATCTGGTGCTGTCGGTCCGGGTCGGCGGCAGACACACAGGCCGTGGCAGACGTGGTCAAATACCAGCTGTCGTTGTTGGACGAGGTGTCTGTGGGCAAGGCGGCGGCGATTTTCCAGGAGCTGTGCTACTCCAACAAAGACGCCATTTCGGCGGGCCTCATCTGTGCTGGTCCCGACGCCATCTACTCGGTTCCCGCCGGCGGATCGCTCCACAAACACGACGACTACGCCCTGGGAGGGTCTGGGTCGCTGTTCGTGTACGGACTGTGTCGCCAGAAGTTCAAGAAAGGCATGGACAAAGACCAGGCCGTCGAGTTTGTCAAAGAGACGCTCTCCGAAGCCATCCGCTGGGATGGGTCGTCCGGAGGTGTCATCAGAATGGTGGTGCTGGCCAAGGACGGCTCCATCCAAAGACTCATTTTCTACCCTGACCAGTACGAGACCCACATGTAGCGGATGCCTGCACTCCCAACAGCGTGAAGAAGCCGCTCATGCCACAAGACTAGGTTTATAACTGTATACCATATCAATTCTCCTGCTTGATCCGACCCCCACCACCATCATTGCACCAGACGCAGACGGTGGTGAACCGTACTCCGTGGTGAACCGTACTCCGTGGCGGACACATCCTGGTCCCGACACGTTTTTTGACGCGTACTACCCATCACCACCGGTCTTTTTGTCCCACGGCATGGCCATGGACCTCACAGAGGCAGTCTCCCGCCATGTGCAAGGCGTTTTCAGCTATTGCAACCTTGTCAACACCCGCAAATGTGCCGCCATCATTCACAAACCCCATCTTTTCACAACCAAAACCATCCATCTGTTTCTTCTGTTTGCACACGACACGCCTGTGTTGGCGCTGGAAATCTTCTCCTACCACATTTTCCACCACGATAGAGTCGAAAAGCTGGTTTATGTCAGCAAAGCAGACACTACGGGGCTTGTGGACAGATCCACCCACCACATAGATGTGGGAGGAGTCGTCAGAGAAGTAGTCAACTGGTGCTGTGCTTTACCGTTGGAAAAAACCTTCAAACACTATAAACACCCATCGCAAACTGCCAAACAGAAGAAAAAATGCACCAGAATTGGCAAAAGTGCCGAATTCTGGTCTGCTACCCATCGTGGTCTTTTTCTAATGGCACAACGTGCTGCTGGAATAGTGCCAAAATGTCCATCAATGCGGAAAACTGGCTATGTGGACATTATGCTGGAAAATGGGGTCAGCCAGACTGCTATTGATTCCGAAATACCAGTCAAGCTGGTGCTTTTCACAAGATCTGAACCACATTACCTGTTTCCCAACTCAATTCAAAACCCCCACAAACATCTTCTGGACGGAAGAAGGTTGTTTCAATGGTGGATCAATAATGTCGACAAAACAACTGCCACTTGGAAAAAGGCAGATAAATACTTGAACATATTGAATGCAGAACAGAGAGAAATTTCTAGATTTATACCGACTTCTTCCAAATGGACTATTGGAACGGTGTATGAATCAGATACCATTCGCAATATCCCCCTACTACCAGATGACCCCAAGGGACGGTTCTTCGAACAGTTGGTAGTTGAAGGTAGAGCCAACATCGATTGTAGTCGTTATTGGCAAGAATTGAGTATACGGCARGAATTTTCTTTTGGTAACACCGTGGGACTTATTGGTGTGTCTGGGATTCCTGCCGAGATRCCATCTGGCCATTTTTCCTACTGTACAGCCTCTGAGATCAAACAATGCGCCGAACTCCTCATTGACAAAGATTACACAGATTCGAATGAGTGGAGTCGATTACGAAAAGAGCTCCAGAGTATTCCAAGTGTGCAAATGGTTGATGTTTCAGGAACATGGACACCTCCAAAACACACCGCTGTTAACCAAACACCCATTGTAAATACTTTGCTCTGTGTGCGGTCTAAAARGAAGGTCAAYAGCAATAAATAAAGCATCGGTATTGTGATTTTACACTGGTCGATGTCCATACTGATATAMATTTCTATAGATGAATAKMTCATTTTTCTTCCWTTAAATCAAACCAATCAAGATCCACWGTAAATGGAKCCATGSACATGTGGATTACATCCTTCATCTCAGTGATACCCCTAAATCTTTCACATTATCTAGGCCTACAGGTTTCAACATATAATTGAAAAACCTTCARTACTCATAAAAACGGCCAATTATCCCCAGWACYCCATCAATCCACACCATTCCCTCTGTATTTCCACCTTTTCCCCCCAAAACGCACCTGCTATTTCTCACTTCCCATGCTCCCACGGCTCGCTGTAGCGATTTGTTGAAGGCGGTGCAGTGCGCTGCGCTGCGGTGCGCATGTAGATATTGTTTGCTGTGTGTGATTTGGCAATCAAGTGTTTCTCTTGTGACACGCCACATCGCCCATGACTGCACTTCAAGAACTGATTCCTGTTGTCAACAAGCTACAGGACATAGTGACCAACACATCACTYACCGATCTTGATCTTCCGCTTTTGACGGTGATTGGATCACAGTCAGCGGGAAAATCGTCGGTGTTGGAAAACATTGTGGGAAAGGACTTTTTGCCTCGAGGCACTGGGATTGTGACCAGAAGACCACTGATTCTGCAGTTGATCCATGTATCGGAGTCGGATCCGTTGYTGTCCAAGACTGATTTTGTGACGGATGCAGAGGACTTGGACCCTTCAGAGGTAACACTAGAACAGCACCTGAGACACAGCTCWTCTGCTACAGGATCGCAGTCCAGCTCTTCCGTATCGGAATGGGGAGAATTCCTCCACATTCCTGGGAAACGGTTCTACAATTTCGATTCCATCAGAAAAGAAATCGAAAATGAAACCGCCAGAATCGCCGGTAAAAATAAAGGAATCAGCAGAATCCCCATCAACTTGAAAATATATTCTCCAAACGTGCTCAATTTGACCTTGGTGGATCTCCCAGGGTTGACCAAAATCCCAATTGCAGACCAGCCAGTCGATATTGAAAGACAGATCAGAAACTTGTTGTTGGAATATATTTCAAAACCAAACTCCATCATTCTCGCCGTCACCCCTGCAAACCAGGATTTGGTCAATTCTGAAGCCTTGAAACTGGCCAGACAGGTCGACCCCCAGGGTAAAAGAACTATCGGTATTCTTTCCAAACTTGATTTAATGGACCATGGTACCAATGCGCTAGATATTCTCACTGGGAAGGTGTACCCATTGAAATTGGGATTCATTGGTGTCGTCAACAGATCTCAACAAGACATAAATGTCAGAAAATCTCTTGACGAATCGTTAGCTGCCGAAATGGATTTTTTCAATACCCATCCAGCGTACAAATCCATTGCTTCAAGATGTGGTACGGAATATCTAGCTAAAACCTTGAATAAAACTTTGATGAACCACATCAGAGAGAGATTGCCAGACATCAAGGCCAAATTAAACACCTTGATGGGTCAGACTGAACAAGAATTATTGTCGTATGGTAACCTAAACGTTGTTTCCAAAGAAAACAGAGGTGGATTGATTTTGCAACTGATGAATAAATTTGCCAACAATTTCATCAATTCTATCGAAGGTAATTCCAGTGAAATATCCACAAAAGAGCTATGTGGTGGTGCTAGAATATACTACATCTACAATGAGGTGTTGGGYAACTCTATGTTATCTATCAATCCGCTACAGAATTTAACCGTCACGGACATCAGAACTGCCATCAGAAATTCCTCAGGTCCAAGGGCATCCTTGTTTGTTCCCGAGTTAGCGTTTGATYTATTAGTCAAGCCTCAAATTCAATTACTGGAAGGACCCTCTCATCGATGCGTAGAACTAGTATATGAAGAATTGATGAAAATATGTCACAATTGTGGTAACCAGGAGCTATCTAGATACCCTAAATTACATACCAAGCTTATTGAAGTTGTGTCTGAATTATTGAGAGASAGATTAGGTCCAACTACCAAATATGTGGAAAGTTTGATTGAGATTAATCGTGCCTACATCAATACTAACCATCCGAACTTTGTTGGCGCAGCTTCCGCAATGGCTAGCGTGGTGGAAGAAAGACAAAAACAAAAGGAATCGGAATTGCTGAGTTTGAAGAAGAAGGAACACAAGAGTCCAGCTGCTGCCGCTGCCGCCATTGCTAATGGACATTCCGAAAAGCATAAAAACGAATCTAGTATTTTGGACGAACTAAAGGAAAGCGATGCACACAACAACCATAATCCACATACAATCAYTGTGCACCCAACTCATGCCACTGAGTCAAAATCCGACAAGGAGAACTTTTTGAATTATTTCTTTGGAAAGAAAGATAATATTTCCAATGCCAGTGAAAAGAAAATGGCACCATTCAGCTACCCAACCGAGACCGAAAGCAGTGAATTGCAATTCCATTTACCAGTGGAAAATAAACTGCAAGAGCAGATGGAAAAGTTCCAATTGAACGAAGAAGAACTGTCCGAAAGAGAGCAAATGGAATGCGAGTTGATTCGCAGATTGATTGCTTCTTATTTTGGAATTGTTAGAGAAACCATCAGAGATCAAGTTCCTAAGGCAATCATGTGCTTACTGGTTAACTATAGTAAGGAAACAATTCAAAACCAATTAGTTCAAAAACTTTACAAGGATTCAATGTTTGATGAATTATTATAYGAAGATGAGGCATTGATCCAAGAGAGAGAAAAATGTGAAAAGCTTCTCAAAACCTATCAAGAAGCTGCTAGAGTCATTAGTGAAGTCATGTAAATACACGATAGAAGATATAAACCCTTCAGCAATAAATAAAAAAATATCTATAATTCTTTACACCTTTATAAAGGTGGTTGCACAATTTTATATTGAACACCATCCATCAACAAGTCAGTTACAAACGTTGTAATCATCCACGGCCCATTCCAACTCTTCCATGAGTTCAAACAGTTTGACCATTTTAGGTCTTAAGTCGGAATTCTCTTCATCTTCGCACGCCATGGAAACCARACTGTCAACTTTACACTCGGCAACAAAGTCAGAGCCTTTGATAAGGTATCTATGAAGGATAGCACAMGCAGTTCTGTATTCCACATCTGTAGGTTTGACTTGTGGRTTCTGRAGAATATCAGAGGCAGCTTGGGACAAAACGCAGTATCCTGTATCAATGTTRTAGGTTCTTTTGACGTGGAATACTGTCGTTAATATTGGACCATAAAGTTTTTTGTTTTCCTTGGCCCGAGAGAGGATTTTCCAGCAAAAGTATTTCACAATCTCGTGCTTGATTGGCATTAGGATTGTTTTCGACTCTAAATGTGGCTGAACCACATCTATCCACAGCTGTTTGATATTTTGAATTTGATCCATTTCGTATTTGATGTTTTGAGAGAACGAATGAAGGTTTGGAAATAGCTCAATACTTGGATTGTACTTTTCACGAGAAAAGCCCAGTTTGAAGAATGCATAACTTCTTAGATATTGGGCGGAAAAGTTGTGGAAGAATGGTTCTTCCAGCTTATTTTCAACATCAAATAGAGTCAAGACTCTAGCCTTTTCAAAGTCTGCAATATTTGCAATTTTCACTGATTCCTTCAGTTTTTGGATTTCAGTTTTTGCATTAGCAGACTTCAACAAGGCTATCATCAATTTCACAGAATCATACGATGCACTTTGAATGCATTTCATATAGTTTGTGACAATATTACTGGCAAAAACCCTAAGTTCYGAGTTGGARATCAGACCCAGCAAAATAGAGGCTGGAATCACCAGGTGCAAATGTTTTCTAGAGATGAGATCAACAATATACTTCATCAGAAAYAGAGGAAGTTCGACGTGGTACCTGAAAACAAAGTATTTCAAGTAATGTAGACCYTCTTCGACTCTATTTTCTTTGGTCATTAGATTTGCTAATTGTTTCACAGTACCATAGGTGAAGTCTATTTTATTTCTTARGAGCAAGGTTATAAGTTCATCCAGAGTGTGGATTTGAGAGTATTTATCGTCATATATGATGGTTTCAACATCGGTCATCTTTTCTTCAAGAGTTTTTTTCAGGAAGATTGCCGAATGTCTAGGCAGAACATGGAAAAGTCTATAGATGAGATTGGCAGTGATTGGTATTTTATTAGTGGACAAATTTTGGACTATTCTTGTGATTTGGTTGAGACTGAATTTGGACTGTTTTACGATCGAAACGTCTTCCAAAAGAATATTATACACTTGTTCTCTACTGGAATAATCATGGACCTTGAAAAGCCCGTTTTCAACATTGAACAACTCTCTTCTTTTGGCATATCTGAGATACTCTTCGTTGATTTCTGGTATCTTTTTATATGCTTTGTARAATTTCGAAATCAGCTTGATTTTTTTGTGTGTTTCCTGCTTGTAGTTGTATCTGGTGAGTTCTCTGAATTGGTGGCTGATTCGAGGAATATCTTCTGGAGTGTACTTTCGATTCGACAGAGCTTCTGATACATCGGGAAGGTTATTACGAAGAATCACTCCTCCTACCTTATCGAAAATGGTGTAGTCGAACTGGTTTGAGTCYGKGTTTTTCTTTGGGAAAGTTTGCTGGGAATTGATCCACTCTGCCAATAACGATTCCAGATGCTCCACATTTTTCTTATTGGAGTGCGTGGTTGCTTTCTTGTACTGAAGGGGRCTGTTMGTGAGGCCCTGGAACCCCYTTTTGTTTTCCCAGCCTGCRAAGCTGTACACGACTCTCTGTGGAGTCAACTTAGCGTGCACAAACTTATCTACAATTTTCTTAGCGTCGTTGGAAACGGTYTCCGTYGCTTGTGGYCGTATGTARCAGGGCTTGAATGTCGGAACAAGCCTARCATTGACGAATTTCGCCACAATCTGCGTACTTGTGGACTTCATTGTGCGTTCTTGTTACTCCGGTCTTGTTTATTCAAAGGAAAACATTATATGGAATTTATCAGATGTCTGTGTCAAGGTTGAAAAAACGTCTTTGCATGCATTTTTACTCGCTGCACTGGGGAAAAAGTCCTGTTTCCTGCAGAAAATATACAATGTCGGCCCCAACCTCGCCCGAGAACGAGAAAGAGAGCGGCGGCGCGCCCACCCATGCGCCCAGGAAATGAGTTCTTCGTCCGGTGAACCCTCAATGTACTGGATTGATGGATGGATATTTATGTATATATACAGTTTCTTCAGCCATAAATCTGTTGTGGTAGAAGTTTTGATATTTCCATCCATTTCTTCATGTCAATCTTGTGGTTTCCAAATTGTGATATACACGGTGTACGACCTGTCCTAAATGCATGCTATGCTCCCAATATTGAAACCGATGTGTTTTTGTGTGTGGCGCAGAGAGGGTGTGGAGGGTGTTTTGTGGCGTTGTGTTCATTCTGGAAACATAGCAAGAGGCAGGAAGACGAATGCAGTTGGTTTTGGATGATTTGAAGGTATTTGGTTTAGTGTTGTTTCGACAAAGGTTTGAAAAGAATAATGTATTGGTTTAGAGGATTTGTGGATGTGAAAATGGGTATTGAGGAGGGAAGGAGGGTGGAAATGATGAGGGAGAGTAGTCTAATGATACATATAGGTCAATTACATTGTAAATTCTGCTATTTTGTGGTGTGTTGAAGTACAGTACACGGAGGAAATAAAAATACACAACAACGAACTTTATTTCATTATCATTATTGTTATTTCAAATTATATGAGTTCATTTTGATGACTTGGTTGATGTTTTGTAGCATGCATTGGTGAAACTAGTGGAATAGTACCGTTGATTGTGAATSAACTGGGATTTATCACTAGCCGATCGATTGAAGCAACATCATGTATATTGAGTTTTTTTTTCACTGAGTTTCTAAGAAATTAGGGTTCAGAAATAGATCTAAAATTGGAATGTTCATGATTTCCGGACCTGCTTTTTTAGTAAATTCACCAAACAGCAATTTCAAATAGTGTTCCAGTTTTTGACCGGAAGCAATCATATATAGAAACCTTGGTAACCCAAATTTTCCACATTTGCTTCTGGATCCTTTTTTCTTCTCTTTTTGTTTCCAAAAATCCAACATAATGCCCACCTTTAGTCCATTTTCCGCTCTCTATACTACTCTTTGCAGAGACACTCGGAGCACTCGTGCACAGACTATCAATGCGCTACTGAAATTTGCTTTCTTCTCCGAGAGATGATCCTTTCCTTTGCAAATGAGTGTCGTACGTCCGGCCACACACAGCGGCAGCTGGTACAGTAGTAATGGAAAGAGTCTTAAGAACCAAATCGATGGATGGATGAGTTCTGTTGAGGAAAAAAAGGGCGCCCGAATTGCAATAGGACCACATGCCGGATATGCTTATTCTGGTAAAGTTCTCGGCCATACTTACGGCTCTTTGGACGTCGCAGACGTCCAGAGAGTGTTCATTCTTGGTCCGTCCCACCATGTTTACTATAAAGGACACGTTTGCTTGAGTGCTTTTGAGGAGTATGAGACTCCCTTGGGAAATATAAGAGTGGATTCGGATCTGGTTGTGGATCTCTGTGAAAAGAGTAGTATATTCAGACTCATGGGAGAAGAAGTGGATGAAGAAGAACACAGTTTTGAAATGCATGTTCCTTTTCTGGTCAGAAAACTGCAACTGGCTGGTGTTGATGTTGGAGCGGTCAAAATCGTGCCGATAATGGTCAGTGCTTGTGAAGATACACTGTCCACATCATTAGCCGACCATTTGTATCCGTACTTCCAAGACAAATCCAACGCCTTCATCATCAGCTCCGACTTTTGTCATTGGGGCTCGAGATTCAGGTACCAGCAATATACTCCAACGGGGAGTCTGGCTGATTTGGTGTTGGCGTCCCCCCACAGTGTGAAGACCGGCATACCCATTCACCAAAGCATCAAATATCTTGATAAAGCGGCAATGAAACTCATTTCCGGAGGCAAGTACAAATCCTTCAAGGAGTATATCAATATCACCGGAAACACCATATGTGGAGAAAAGCCTATTGGTGTATTACTGAAGTTGATGGAAATGAACAACAACACGGACCAAGGTGTTTTCACCTGGACTGCATACTCCCAGAGTTCTCCCGTCGAAAGCATCCGTGATAGCAGTGTGAGTTATGCCAGTGCATATGCGATTGCATGAAAAACACAATGCTTTCCACCACTTTGGATTCTACAATAGGTCTTTTGCTTCGAATGGAAAGGGTTTTGATTATCAGATATATATTTTGGGACATACATACATGGTTTTTTTAGTTACATTATGAAGAATGAAATAAATGAGTTGGAGTCTACTTATTAGACGGCCACTATTTCTAGTTTTCTTTTGATTATAGAAGAAAAAAAGATAGAAATATTTTGCATGATTTGAAGTTGTGTAGGTATGTGATGCATTTTGCTGAAAAAGACAATTTTAATCGTCACCTTCATAATGGTAATGATACGTCTTCAAGAATTTGCGTAATGTTCTTTCTTGTTTGAATGTTTTTTTGAGTAATAAAACTAGAAAACATATCATCAACTGATAGCAAAGAGAGAGAAGGAGAGAGAGAGAGAGAGATCCACGCGGAAGCACCAGATGATGTATATAGTATACATTGGTTGGTGAACAAGATTTTGTTTTGCTTTTTCCTTCTTTTCTTGATTTTCCAGTGACTAGTGATATTTTCATAAGTTGTGTAGATCAAATAAAAGACTTTGCTAGAAATATTCAGGTGAAAAATGTTGATTAAAGAAATAAATCAATGGATAGAAACTGTTGGTAAAGAATGCTTTACAGGAGCAAAAAACGGGCATCAAAAACAAATCAGTTTGCAGGAAGTGTCATTGCAAAAGTTACAATCACAAGAAACTGCGTCCTTGTCCAGGTTAAAAGATGAAAAGATGGAGGCTAACACCACTAAAAGTTCCGGTAGAGGGCTGAACAGAAGTATCCATTTTGGCCAATTCAACAAAGAAGAAAAGGAAAATAAAGAGCAACCAGTTGAACTTGAAGACTCGTACTTAAATGACAATAGTTTATATTTGGGGGCAATACCAGAAAAACCAGCGGCGTACCAAGAATATATTACAGACTATGGCAAAACCGAATACTGGAAAGCAGAAAATGGAAGTTTGAAAGTGGAGTCACGACTACAGCCACAGAGGTTCCATCATCATGTGTTGCAACCAAACGTTTCTGACAGCAAATTCATTTATTTTCAAAACACAGCATGTCCGTCAAGTGCTTCAAGTCAAGACTTGCACAACTATTCTCTGGTGGAGTCGTTTGAATTAAAAGAAAATGCGTTGCAGCACAGATACATAAGAAGTACAAGGGGATTTCCCCGTCAAAAGGATTATATGTGCAGACTTTGTCCATTCAAGAGATGGATTCCCGAACCTAAATTTGACCATCACATGGGTGTAGCTCATGGGATCATCAGGTTGAACAGCTGGTATATTTTTGCAATTCCCACACCTGTCGCTTTGTACTGTCAACGACCTGGCAACTTCAAATGCTATTACGCAAAATGTCCCAAATGCCTCAAGTGGCAAAGATTAGGAGAGATTGTACCTTTGCAAAAAAGACCTTCAAATGACGTGAATACCGAAAATCAAAGGCCTCTTTGTGATAGACAAATCGAAGGCCTTTACACCAACTACTTTCTCCACTTTCTTGATTGCACCAACTAATTAATCAGAATCAGTTCTGGAGAAAATTGATGTTTTGCTTTACTTTTATAGTGAAGAAAAGCAATACATGGAATATATATATCTACCCTTTTCCGCTGTGTTCACGTATCCACCAATTCACAAGTACCATATGTAGTTAATACCCAGCCTCTTTATACAAACTCAACCAGAGTTTGACTTCAAAAGTTGTTTCTTGAACAGCCTTTTTGCTGATTATATATTGATATGTTTGGTTCTCTCTTTAAGTTGATATTATCCAGTTTCAGCAAAACTCTGCAAACGCAACCATCCGTTTTTGTGCACTTTCATGCCCTCTGCTTCCATCTTCTGCTCTCACGGCCATGAATTTTTCCCGTGCGCTATTGTGGTGAAGTTTGACATGTTTTCATCAATGCTTTTTCTACACAAGAATATAGGAAGGCAATGGATAACTATAGTGATACCGTGCACTCAATGAATAACGAAGTTTTTGCTTCAATTAGCCACACATTTGCGAGTGCAAACTCTTTGGAGGAAGTGCAAGAGTTTTTGGATAACAATGGTCCGCTAATCATCCAAAGCGGAATCAATGGTGGTCTTTTGCTCAAGCTGYTAATTGCATATCTACCAACTCTTTTGCTAGCTGGGGATGTAGTGGAGGTGGTGGAGAAAATACTTGATCTTGGAGACCAGGTAAAAGAGCAAAACCCTGTTGAAAGTACTTCCTATACACAAGATATGCTGGAAGTATCACCCATGATTCAAAAACTAATCGATCTTGGCGATGCTGACTCAAGCACGTCAATGGTTGATCGATTGATGCAAGAAACTGATACAATTTGTGACCAATACGACTTTTCAACGAAAAACTGCGCAAATTCAGCAGACTTGTTCACTCCAGTGATGAAAAGTATCATTTACAAAATAAATCAAGATCTAAAATCTTATGATCTATGTGATACTCTCATCGATTCCATCAAGGCAAACAAGTACGCCACTTTGAATCTTCTTGACTGGATTAAGGGAGTTTTCCATCCAATGAGTCATTTGCACAGATACAATATCAGCTACTCCATCTTGGACTTTGAAATCCTCTTGTCAACCTCTGAAAAAGTAGACACCATATTGGACCAAGCATTATCCTCGATGCAGCCAGAATATTTTCTGAAAAATATAATCGTTCCATATTTCAACTATTTGGGCAATGATGCATGGAAGGAACTGAATAACTGGTTGGAGAAATTTGGCAGAAAATGTAGTATTGAATCTGATACTTCGAAATTGATATCTTACTACGGGTTTCTTTGTGCCATTTTACGAAATGATAACTTTATCACTTCTCTCAATCAAGTAGATCAACAAACTCGTACTTCATTTGCTAGTATTGTTTTAACTACGATTTATTCATGTCCAAAAGCTGTGTTGGAAGTTTTCATTCTTTTCAAAGAGATGTTGAATCTTCTCAAGTCCTTGGAATTAAATCAATCATCTAGTTCTTTAACAGCTAACGCCCCTCTTGGAAATTTTGATGAGGCTTTCCAATCTATGCATGGAAATCATGCAACCATAAATTCTTTAGACGATTTGGTTCATAATGCAGAAATTTTGAATGGTAATGATTTGTCTCTAGTAGATATTCTGAACCTTGAGAATTCATCAAAAGATGCACAGTATTCTGAGTTGTTGAAGTATATCAACAACGAAGTTGGTCATGAACACAGCAAAAGAAAATGGAGTTTATTTCTCAGTTCATTATTCACAACTCTGAAGAGAACCAAAGTGTTTGCGAAAATATCACAGGAAGAAGTTTGTACAATCATATTGCTCAAACTTCTGGATTTGAAACAGTTTGATATTATTGGTGAAATATATCTGAAAGATTTCAACATCCTCTCTATCAAAGAAACTGATGAAATCATAATCAAACATTGTTGGAAGCTATATATGAAAGCTTCCAACTGCGATATAAAAATCGGCCATTTAAAGAACTGCAAAGAATGTGTCAAATTAGTGTCTGGTGAAAATGATCAGCTCTATAAAATAAATTCACTTTTAGAGGCAAATAAGAGACTATTGGATTGGAAACTTTACTTTGAAAAGGGTGTTCCTGTCACCCCCAAACAAATTTTAGCCATGGGAGATCCGTTACTAATTATTAAAAGGATTTTGGAATTGAATGACGATGCTTACTTATACATGCAGGAGATCTATCACCTGTTTTGTCTTTTGATAGGAGGCTTGGATTACGATAAAGATGAAGAATACATCTATAAATACAAAGAAGACAGCTTTCATTCCGACCATAATTTACTTTCGGTAAAGCTGAAACTAACCTATCTTGATTATTTTTCTATATCACAACAGAAGTTTTCTTTTGAGCTGGCAAATGAATTGTTAAATGTGGCAACCCGAGAAAGGTTCCAGTGGCCAGAGCTCTATGATCTAATCAGCCAAAACTGGTTTTTATTTTTTCAGCTAGCCAAAAATGACTACGAAGAAGAAGACAATCTTCACAATGCAAGTTTACTACAAGACAAACTCAAACTTTTGAGCACCCTTTTGTTGATAACACCAACCAAATATAACACAAATGTTTTGGAACAATGGCAACTTTTAAATTCAAATAATGTTCAATATAACGAGCAACTAACCCATAAATCTACTACATCTGCTGTTAAAGATAACATGTTAGGTGATGTTCATACCCGTTTACAAAGATCTATTAAATCATCCACAGAAGGCTTGTTGAATACTGACGGTACAGAAATTGGTAAGAGTATCATTGGCTGGATTGTTGGGGCCAATAATTAATGCCATTTGCTATTTCTTTCAAGAAAAAAAAATATGTCTATAAAGTTTTATACCAATTTGAATGTTATATATCAAGATACTCTACGATGAGGCTTTAAAAAGATCCTCAAGATCTTCCATTTCATCACTGAAGTTGGAGCTCAAATCATTACCTAGTTTGGTACCATTTTCTTGACTTGCGTTTTTTGGCTCGAGCTTACCTGTTTTCGCTTTTAGCATGCTACCAATATCAATATTTTTGCTAGATTTCACCTTTTGACGTTTATATTTGTAAAAATCCTGAGGATCAGCTGATATTTCACTCAAGTTCTTCAGTTGCGTTTGGAACCCAGCACGATGTGGGTCGAAATCACAACCACCGTCATCTTTTGATTGGTTTTTCGTGAAAGCTGTTTGTGCATCAACTAGCTTGGCATAAAATGATTTTACCTTTTCATCAGTACGAACGTTAGCAGCATCAAAGTTCAAAACCTGCAAGCCTCGTCTATGCTCTGCTCTTGACAATGCAACGTATGCCTGACCAACTGAAAAAATACGTTTCAAGTCAACAGTGACAAATTTCAGCGTTTGTCCTTGAGATTTGTGGATTGATAGCGCCCAAGCAAGCATTAGAGGAATCTGGTTTCTGGAAATCAGGGTACTTCCATTTTCATCTTCCATAGAAAATGATTCTCTTTGCACAAAAACTGTACGGGTTTCCCCACTTGCCAATCTAAAGGCAACAACAGGACATAATTCAGCACTTTCTCCAGCAGTCATATAGGCTGCCAACAAATTTTGTTTTCTCTCAATTTCAATAAGTCGGGGGTCTCTGGAATCGCATGCATTCACCTCAATGCTAATATTAGTGGTGGCCTCTTCATCACCTATGCTATAGTCTGGGTCTGTTTCTTGCTTTTGTGTAYTAGTTTCGTCTTCTTGTGCATCAAGTTGTGAGCCTTGTGTAGTGATTTCATGTTGGCATGAATGACTTATGTAGCTTTCGGACTGATGCAATTCAACCTTCGTTTCTTGTAGCTGTGAGTTGTTGGCTGTATTTTGCGGCATCTCTTGAACCACCTCCGTTGCCATTGTATTCTCTTCATCACCMGTCAAGGTGTTTGGTGTGTTTTCACTAGTCACTTTCTCTTTCAAGTCGTTCAAAAAGTCAAAAATAGTATCAGTTAAGGAATTTGTAGGTTTGTCAAATATTCTAGTCATTGACGTGTTGGAGATTGTATCTTGTAATAGTTCAGAATGATTTATTTCGTCCGCTAGGCTGTATGTGCTTAAATTGGCAAAGCCTATAACAGTACCTAGCGATCCATTAACCAAAGTTTCATCAATATTTTTCAACATCATTACTTGTGCACCCACTTTTAGCGTAATGGTTTGGTTTGCTAAACATGATTCCAGATGCTTTTTACCTTGTTCGGTGTGTAACAAGCTACCTGAATCGACAGCTCTATAAACCCTCTCTTCACCCTTGATACTCTGAAGCATGGTATTRTTAGCAGTGTCAACTTCCCTTCGGGTGGCAAAAAGCTTGGAAGGTACCAGAGTGCCTAAGGATAAGGGTCTCGATAATGATTTAAACTTGGTTTCTGTTGATTTACTGACCTTTCCATCTCTTACTTCCTGCAACATTTCAAGAAACAATGGATCATTTTGCTGTCTAAAGACTTTCTTCAATATTACTTGAACATTAATATACTTTTTCCAAAACTCCGATTCAAAAGCAAACTGAACAGATTCTTCTTTGTTCACGGGAGGCAATTGATAAAAGTCTCCACAGAATATCACCTGAACACCCCCAAACGGAAGTTTACTTTGTCTTACACGCTGACCAATCAAGTCTAGTTTATCAATGAGTCTACCATCAATCATAGATATTTCATCAATAATCAATACCTTCAATCGTTTCCACCTGTCTGCAATTTTTTTGTTTCTTCTTATTCTACCCACTAAAAGATTAATATCACCCATTCCTAGTCCAATACCCGAAAAAGAGTTGATGGTCATGCCTCCAATATTGTAAGCTGCTAAACCTGTTGACGCAGTGACACCGATAATGGAATCAGGGTGCTGCTCTTTCAAGCTTTTAATCAATTGCTTCAATAACAACGATTTACCGGTTCCCGCTGGTCCTGTATAGAAAATATTTTCTCCCCTTCTAGCAAGTTCAATAACCAATTGTTGCTCTTCACTCAAAACAATTGGTTTTTTCACTGGAGGTGCAACAGGCGCTATAGGATTTGCTCCCGTCGTCATTACTTTGGTTTGGGTTGCAAGGTGTAGCGTACCATAACCTCTTGTCTGCTGAACAACATTATTAAGTTTTCCAGACATCGAATGACCGTTTKCTGACTCKTTATTGTAGTTTGTGTCTATCTGAACMGAGATTTGCTCATTTTTCAGTATTTTGGGAGATTGTGGAGAGCTATTAATATCACTTATGCTTTTTATTACTGAAGTTGGTACTCTGAAATTGTCTTTACTGTCTGAAAGTTCGGGTATATTATGGTTCAATTTATGGGTTGATGAATTATCCAATGGATGATTACGAATAATGTCTTCGTTGAGACATTTCTCCAGAAATCCAAAAGTATTTTTGAATTTTGGAAACTTGTTGGAACACGAATGTAGTAAAGATAACAATCGGCTATGGATTTCTTCCGGCTTACATTCCACAAACTGATTTTTCAATCGAGAAAAATCC
Source organism: Pichia sorboxylosa (assembly GCA_001599115.1). Taxonomy (NCBI): domain Eukaryota; kingdom Fungi; phylum Ascomycota; class Pichiomycetes; order Pichiales; family Pichiaceae; genus Pichia; species Pichia sorboxylosa. Next base: position 407,760 of record BCGC01000007.1, on the reverse strand, counting down.
GTTTCCAATTTTTTGTCACTCCTAGTAGGATATTCCTCCAGGGAAGAAAATGTATCATCAACGTGATTACTGGTGACTGTTAAGGAATTAGTGCAAATTTTTTCTTTAAAAACAACTGCTGCTACTGCTTCCGAGATATCATCGTCGTCTCGCTTGGTGAAAGATTTCATCACATTTTCCTTCTCATCACAGGCCTCCTCTTTATTGCAAAAAAAGGGACTTTTCCCATCATTCAGCATCTTTATTCGTATATTCAACTGTAGAATTTGGTGTAAATATGGCCTTTTCAAAATGTTCATACTACTCCTCTAGAGGGACTTTCAAAACAAAAATCACTGTCCACTACTTTTTGTTTGAAATTTCAGTCAAAATTCAACAAAAACTAAACTCAACACACAAATTCCAGCCACTTTTACTCAACTAACTAACAGTCACCTGTAAATGCGACTTATCACAATGCTACACACTTCTAACCCTTCAACGCGTCTGTTAAAATTCATGGCTCTGAGCCTCGCGTGCTAGGTCTCTGAGTCGATCGACCCATGTAGCTGAGGGCAAAATCTAGCATGAAAAAAGATACTAAGATCTGTAAGGATGTTACTATTTTGAGAAGTTGATCTGTTCTAAAAGTAGATATCCGTGCTGTAAGATCCAAAATTCAAAAAGGATTTCATTATGTTGATCCCGGCTAAGACAGCCACAGATGCGGAAAAATCAATTGTAAGTTTGGACATTTTTGCATGCTAAWTTTTTTACGGAATGTAACTAGAATACTAACATGTTTTTGACACTATGTGTATGTTTTATTGCCTTGCTTTCATGTAGCCAACAGATTTGAAGACGGAAATTAAAGAGTTGGTGGAATGCTCGACTTTGGACTTGATTGCCCGCTTGAAAAGATATTATCCTAGAGAATGGGATGGATCACGTCCCGATCTCAAACATTACATTCCTTTGTTGAACAGGATGGATACCATATATCAGGAACATATCAACAAATACAAATTGAAAGAATCACTGATTGCACCTTTTGATGTCACGTTGGATGAAAAGGAGCTGATTACTACCTGCTTGGATTATAGTAATCATCTATTAGAATATAGTAAAAGCAGAGAAATCTACAGCTCTCAGGAAAATGTGGCTGATCTTTTGTTTTCCAATAACCTTGACATTAAAATATCGGCTTTGAAGATGATCTGCTGTTTGTCGGAAAAGTTTGCTTCTCATTTTCCAATGAAATTTTCTTTTAGTAAATCCCACAAAGATCTACTACTAACGTTTATCAAATCAGTTCCTTTGGAAACTTTGATAACACAGGCTCCWGTTCCTATTGAAATTAAACAAGGTGAAAAGCAAGAAACAAAACAAGATTCCAAGGCTCCAAGATCAATATCACCCACAAACGGTGATGATGCTATTACAGCTAAGGAAAAACCACATAAAAAGCATCACACAAAGCAATCTAATATTGTCCATATTAGTTTATACGATTGCATTCGACCAGATTTTGTCGTTCCTTCTTCTTGGAAATCACTGGAATATGAATACTTCAAGACAACCAACACTCAAAAAACAAGCGATTCACAAAATATAAAAAAAAATAAAAGACAAAAAGTAAATGATCCAACAAAAGAAGGTCTGAAAGTGTTGAAACTTAGTCAAGAGTCCATACAAAAACTTTCTCTGCAGCAGATATTTGACCGAGCCTCGGGGGTTATACCAAAAGAAAAATGGACAGATTTTGTTTTGAAAGTTTACAATGTGATAGCCTTTGGGGGAAAAAGCTTTGATTGTTTAGCTCTTAGAAACAAATTATTGCTTTTTAAATGTACCGCAGTTGCTGCAGTTGCCTCAATTACCCCATATAACACATTTTTGGGACAAGTCATTGATGACGAGCCTTACCTATTATCATATTTATCAGACCTTGTTGAACCTGAAAACAAGGTCCCAAGGGACATTCGGGTTGCAACTTTAAGATCATTTGTCAATATATCCAGTAAAAAAACTGGTGCTTCGGATTTAATGAGAGCAYTAGGAGGAAATGTGAATCACGGATTGTTGTTTCAACTKCTCAAAACTGTTTTAAAACAGGTCAAAGATGGAACTTTTGTTAATGATCAGCTATATATGAACTACATTTACAATGTTTTTGCCAATCTAATTGAAAATAAATCTCTAGCCCTTCATCTGAAAACTGCTGGATTGATGAAAATATTTTTAGATTTCTTAAGTTTGCAAAATGATTTCAGAATGACAAGATCTGGGCCTGTTCATTTGATTGAAATTTTTATYGAAAAATTACCCGAAGCTTTTGAAGAGTTCACTAATCTTGATGGATTCAATATAATCAACAACTTAYTAGAATTTGAAGTSCAATTTGCAATTGATAAGCCCCTTCATGAYGGTGGTGCTCCAAAGAGCGCCAATTTATCACACATAATCACAGCACGTCAAGTGAAGCTAATTGCCTTCATTTTGAAATTGATTACATCCCTTATTTCAACATATCCTGGTGATAGAATGAGAAATTTATATGATTCTATCTTGTTGAAAAGTGTAATCAAAATCATGAGCCATCCTGATATATTTGGCCGTGATTTAATTGTCGATTCKATCAGAATCATCAGCACCATTATCAACAGCGAACCTACTGCATTTTCCATCTTATGTGAAGCTGGTGTCATCGAAACCTTTTTTGACAAGTTTGAAACTTTCTTGCTGCCATATAATGAACTTATATTAGAACTACCAGACGCTTTGAGTGCTATATGCTTGAATAATAATGGTTTGAAAATGRCAATTAGCAATAACGCCATACCTCGTTTATTCACAGTTTTCAGAAGTAGGGAAATTTGCAAAAGTCTGGTGGTACTTGAAACTGTAATGAACCTRGGTCATTCTATTGATGAACTATCTAGGCATCATCCATCTTTGAAACCTATAGTCAGTGAAGAAGTTCTCAAATTGATTGACGAMGTTCCRAAACTGGTTGAGTTTAACTCGGTTGATTTTTATCAATCACCAAATGGCTCTCTTTATCATGCTAGGACCGATAAAAATATTCATAATGAGATATACGGTGCGCCATTGGATAGATGGGATAGTTGTGATGATGCAACAATGATACAATGTACATTGATATTTTTGTCTGCCTTATTCGAAAATTCCAAAGATTGGAAAAGGCTATATAGCCAAATAAATATGGAAAACTTATTTGATTTCATTTGCATCAAYAATGCACCATTTGACTACTCTCTATCAAAGACAATTATYCATTTCAGAAACATTGTAAAATGGATTGACCARTCTTCCAGATCATACTGTCTGTCATTTYTGAAACAGCGTATTGCTAAGGCTTTAGATGACCTTGATCCATTCATCTTTTATGAAGATTYGAATTCCTCCTACTTTATGCAGTTTGACAATTTAGATGAAGACAAGACTCATACAGCAAAGCAGATMGTTTCATCTTTAGGCRTTATCAATTGTTTGCTATTTGTTTTATCTGATTTTTATTCAAAAATTCAAAAATACCAATCTAATAAAATATCTGATATCACCGAGGCTTTTGGTTCGGAACAAGGTCTAGAAATCATTAAAAAGTTGTGTCTTCTAAATAAACGTCTTACTCTGGAAGAAGTAATTTTGCATTTRAATACTCCAACAGACGTTGCTTCAAATGCCTTTACTTTRGTTCAATCGATTTCTTCAAGACAACGAGAAATTGGCGTGACTTCAACTGCTGATTGTGATTGGAATGGTAACAGTGCCAAGTTCAAAAATATCTCAATCTTATATTTCAATTTTTCACGTTCCAAATTTTGGTTGAGAAACATATTCAATAGCTTTTGCTCTGTCAACGTGTACAAGAAGCCAGATTTTGGATCCGGTGTTTCCACMAAGAGAGCCTTATCYATGGCCACTCAGTATTATGAGGTCACCTTTACCTGTTTGAAAGATTTGAGGTTCGRAAATAATGTTCTTGAGGCTGGATTCTTGTTATGTATATTRAATCAGCTGCATTTGAATCAGTACCAATCATTATCYCAATCAGCCACTCTCAATCCCACCATATCCATACTCATGATACAGAACAATTCGTTTGAATATTTGAAACAAATTTGTGTGAGATATTTCCAGTTTTTATTAAGTTTGGATGTCGAAAAAGTTCAGTCAGCGGCTTCAAAATCTCATATATCTATGGATATAGAGTCTTTGGTTGTTTCAGTMATTTGTGAAATTTTCAAAATATTTTCAGGTTCTTGTGGTGGGAATAGAACTTCTTTTCCGAATGGAGAGAAAATATTCTCCTACATGGGTAAAAATAAAATGGCGTATAACTCGGAAGTTTTAAAATCCATTCAAGTCCAATCRGAAATTGCTAATTTTATTTTGCTAAAAGATATTCTAGCGTTTGACATTGAGAGAAACTCTAAACACATTCCTACGTTGCTTGTTAAAGAAATTGTSAATATTGGACAGATGGCTTTCATGAACTCCTCTTTTCAGTTGAGATTTAAAGGTAAATTATATCCCATTGCCGCTGATCTTACTGCTCCGACAGAATATAACATACAATTTTTGYGTGGTCTTGACGAATCAATTACTAGAAATATTGCCATAGAGATCCTGTTATTTTTCAATGACGATGTTYTCACTCTCATGGGTGAAAGTCAAGAGAGCCTAAAGGATAACTTTCCTGGGTTGTTGGAAGATTGGAGTGCAATCTTGAATGCATCTTACTGCCCCCAAACTGTTGAGCCAATCCATCAAAAATTTACAAGCGATATCGAAATAGATACATATGATGATTTGAAYTTTCAYCGTAAAGCTGGAGAATCTGATTTCATTTCTCAGTGTATTAGAMTGTCGGAAATATATTACGACTTGATTCCTACTGTTGCTCGCTGTTTGTCTTCTATTTTCAGAACATTTTTCATGGAAAACATGGATGACGTTTTGGGCTTACTAGTTAAAGAGCTTAGACATAACTACCAGAATATCAATGCTGACGATGGAGAKAAATTTTCCAACTGTGTACATTTGGCCAGATATTTAATAGAAACAATTCCAATTGAAAAATATTCTGGATCTATCAAAGATATTATTGACATTTGTGAGTCGGTGATCGATCTCAAAATAAATGATAAGAAATGGTTTGTCAATGTTTTATGTCTTTTAGCTGACATTTTGGCGAAGTCAAAGGTTCCATTTGGGTCAAATTCATCCAAAATTGACTCTCGATTGCAATGTGTTGCAGATATAAAAAATGAACCCGTTTTCACTGTRAATAAAGTTTTTGAAGAAAAATTACTAGGCACTATTTTAGTCATCAGTAAAATCACAAGTGAGGATTTGCTCTATGCTATCAGCAAGCTTATACTCCTTTTATGTGACAATGATGACSAGGTTTCCCGAATTTCTAAATCCCCCGTCATTAATACGATTATTGAGTATGCCAAAGACAACARATTATCTGATGAAGCATTTTCAGCAATTGTTAACGTGTTTAGAAGATCAGCCGAATCAAACCATTATCTGAAAAAGTTCTACCAAGAAAAAATTGTCAGCGGATTTGTGACTAAAAGCGGTCAAACTAAAGTGAGRACATTAAGAGAGCTTATTGACACAAATAGTGTTCTGGTTATGAGATCTCCACAAATATTCTGTGAAACAGTTTCCGAAAACTGTTCGTTGAAGATTCAAAAACGGGCATTGCCTTCCATTTCGTTGCTCTCSGAAGAAGAAAAACAAATTCTCAAGGATAATGAAATGGAAATACCTGAAAATAAAAGYTATTCYGAAAATCTTTCATATGATATTATTGATTATTTGCTGTCGGAGCTAATGATCATCAACAAAAAAACACTGTTCAAACCAACACAAACYAATGAAACAGAYACYAAGGTGAGGGATTTGACTATTATAATTGAAGAGAACCAAACCCTTTCATATACAATTTTTCTTTTGAAGTCGATTTCCGAATTGCTCTTCTCCTACTCCCCATGCAAAGCTGCATTTTTAACTTTTTCCAAGAAYAGAAAAGAAAATTCAGATAARAAGCCAAGAACCACCGCTTTGAATTTATTGGTYCATAGATTTATTACAATTAACCCATTTGAAAAARCAGATTCTGAGACCAAAAAAGTTCAAAATATAATCACCAATTTGGCTTACACCTGTATTCTAAGTTTGAATTCGACGGTTACTATTGATGGGTTTGCGACTAATGATAAAATTCTGGATGAAGATGTTAATTTYGCAAGAAAGTTTACAGTCGACATAATAATCAAAACACTGAACGAAATTCAAGCTTCAGATAAATGTTTGATTGTAAAGTATGGTCGAGTCATCAACATATTATCTTTAATTAGAGTGTTGTGTGGTGATTTCCTCGACACMTCTATTGATGTTAGGGGTCTCCGTGTTAAAAAAGATCATTATTTTGTAGCTAAAGAGCTGCTTGATAAAAAAATTACTTCTGTTTTAACGGGCATACTTTCTACTCTTGATGCCAACTTCCCATACGCCGAACAAGTTTCAGATGAAATATTACGTTTGCTGACGCAATTGGGAGAAATCAAAGTACAGTATAGCTCGGAGTTCAGAGATGACAGAAAAATAACAGATGTTGATGAAGAAGTCTTTGATGATGATATGGATGAGAAAGATGATGCTCCAGATTTATTGAAAAATTCAACCTTAGGGATGTATGACCTAGAAGATGTTGAAGAGGATGATGATAGTTTTGATGATGAGTTTGGAGATGATATGTTATTGAATGAAGATTTTGAAATTGTGTTATCTGACGATGAAAATGGCTCAGCACCAAGCTCCGATGGTGACAGTGACRATAATGGTGAGCCAGRCATCATTGAGTTTGAAGAAGTTTCGAGTAGTGATGACGGTGAGGGTGACAGCGRTATTGAGATTGATGCAAATGATGAATTTTCCGATGATATGGGTGGCTATGATAGGCATGAGCTAGATGATGAACAAATTGATGTTGTCTATGACTCTGACGATGAAATTAGTAGTGACAGTGCTGAAAACGATGATGACGAAGAAAATGAAAGATTTGATAATGACAACTCAGAGCCAGAAGATTATGATGGTATGAGTGAAGCATCAGATGACTATAGCGATGATAGTATTGAAGTCATTGATTTRGAGTTAAACCCAGATGACAATGAAGATGTTGATAATATTGAAAGCGGGAGCGATGACTCTGAGATTCTTCAAGAGTGGTTAGAYGAGTTAGATGAAAGTGCCGATGAAGGTGCAATTTTAACTCGAGGTGGTCGTAGAAGCAGAAGACCATCATCAATTAGTGCCATTGGTTCCGAGTCAAATCCTCTTCTTGGTGGTAGAATGATGTTCCCAACTCTTGGTTCTAATGTACCGCTTCCAATGGAATCGATTTTAGAAGACAATCCTAGATCATCCATATTAGAACTTACCAGATCTCTTTTTGGAAATGATTCCTCTCCAGCAAATTTTATGGATATTCGCAGATTCAGTGAACTGGCTAAGCGTAACTCTTCTGGAATCGTAACTATAAGAAACACTTCAGAAAGGTGGAGAGAATATATCAAAGCATTTTGTGAAGAAAAATCCATTATACGTTTGTATCCAGTGGTTGCTAATCAGTTAGCTGACAGATCTGTCATTTTAAATTCACATAGATTGGAAAARAAGAAGAACGCATTATCAAAGAAAAAGGCTGAACGTGAGGAACAAATGAAGATCATGCAAGAAAACGCTCGTCGTGATATTGAGGCACACAACCGTCAAATTGAAATGGAAGAGGATATTCCAAATGATCCAATTTATGTAGAAATTGCGGGCAATAATGTGGATATCAGAGGTACAGGCATTGATCCAGAGTTTTTATTGGCATTACCTGAAGATATGAGAGAGGAAGTTTATGAACAACATTTAGCGCAGTCTATGATTGAACACCGTCACGGTGCGCCATTGCTACGGTTTGGGGAATCCGCAGTTCCAAACAGTGAAAATCATTCGACACAAGTGAGTGCGGTCCCTATGGGTCATCTCAGCAGCATTTTAAACGCCATTAATGATCCACAATCTAGAAACAGGTTCATTGAAGGCAGAGATGAAGGTGATGGTTTTGATGATGATGAACAAAGTGATGAAGGTGATCACCATGAAGATGATGACGATGAAGATGACGATGAAGATGACCACGAAGAYGGTTCTCACGGCGATGATGAGGAAGACAGCGATATAGCTATTGATGCATCTAGAATTTTCTTTCCAAATRTTGCTGAACGTAATTYAGGAAATGAAAAGCCTGAGGAGAAATCTAAAACTAAATTGTTYTATACTCCTCTTGTGGACAAAGCAGGAGTTTCTTCAGTGCTGAAAATGTTATTCTTACCCCAGGTTTATTTTAAACGTGAATTGTTTTTCAAGACTGTGGCTTATATGTGTTTAAATAAACAGACACGTGTTGAAATTATTTCCCTGATCTTGTATATTCTGCWAGAAGGTTTGAAAGACGAAACTTCATTGGACTATGTCTATGACCAGATTTCAAACAGGGCATGTTTGCTATCAAAAGAGAATGATGGTGACAAGAATGAGGCTGAAGGTACTAATATAACAAAGCGCAAGGCTCCTGTAAACTGCACAACTTCAACTCTAGCAGCACAATGTGTTGATGTGATTCAATATTTAATGGAAAATGAAAGCTGTATGAGATTTCACTTTGTTACGGAGCAGGAAAACATCCCAATTTTGAGCAAGTTCAAAAAAGCAAAATCCAAAGAGAATAGCTATAAATACTCAATCAACATATTGTTGAACCTATTAGATAACCGAATCATTACTGAAGATACTAACCTGATGGACAGTTTGTCAAGATCCATCCAAATAGCCACCAAACCTTTGCCAGCTATGAAAGTAAAGTTGGAGAAGMTTTCAAATAATGATTCCAAGAAATTACCCCATTTACCAATAATTCCTGACAAAAGCCTGAAAAACATCATCAATATTTTGATTGCAGATGAGTGTGCAAATAAGGTTTTYCAGCAAACGATAGTTGCTATYCAGAATCTTTCTGTCTTGGAAAATGCCAGAGTTGTTTTCCCTGTAGAGTTGTCGAAGAAGGCTACARTTTTGAGTGCTAAGATTGTCAAAGACTTGGACGTTCTGGTCAAGGATCTCAGAATCCCTAATCAAGAAATTGAGGAAATTCAATCTTTAGACAAATTTGCATCGAGTGCTTCRGACCAGGCTAAGCTTTTGAGAGTTTTAACTGCTTTGGATTACTTGTATCAAAGTAAAGATAAAGGTGTCGATGATATTGAAGAATTGAAGAAACTCTACAAGGATTCTGATCTGGGTTTACTGTGGGGCACATTAAGTGATTGTTTGAAATTGTTAGTTGAGGACAAAAATATCAATCTTGTATCATTTTTACTTTCTCCTTTGATTGAGGCTTTGATGGTGGTTTGTAAGCATAGCAAAGTCCAAAAAATGAGTGCACACGATGTTTTAAAATATAAAGAGAAGAACGAGTTTGACTTTGCTAATGAACCTATTGAAAGTTTATTTTTTACCTTCACCGAAGAACATAAAAAAATACTCAACCATATGATAAGAAATAACCCTAAATTGATGAGTGGACCATTTTCAGTTTTGATTAGAAACTCCCGGGTTCTTGAGTTTGATAATAAGCGGGTCTATTTCCAACAAAAGCTTCATTCGAATGAAGCTGAGAAACGTGAAAAAATACCAATTAAAATCAGACGTGACCAGGTTTTCCTTGACTCTTACAGAAACATCTTTTTTAAGCCAAGTGACAAAATCAAAAAAAGTATATTAGAGATCCACTTCAATGGGGAGGAAGGTGTTGATGCCGGTGGGGTAACCAGAGAGTGGTTTCAAGTATTGTCCAGGCAAATCTTTGATCCTAATTATGCTTTGTTTGTTCCTTGTGCGTCGGATAAAACCACTTTCCACCCTAATAGAACCTCATGGGTCAACCCTGAACATTTATCGTTCTTCAAATTTGTGGGTATGATCATTGGTAAAGCTGTTTATGATGGTTATTTCCTTGACTGTCATTTYAGCAGAGCTGTTTTCAAGAGACTATTGGGCAAGCCCGTATCTTTGAAAGATATGGAATCATTGGATTTGGAGTATTACAAGTCTTTGGTGTGGATGTTAGAAAATGATATCACCGACATTATAGTTGAAGATTTTTCGGTCGAGGCTGATGATTATGGTGAACATAAGATTATTGATTTGATTCCTGACGGAAGAAACATATCTGTGACGGAAGAAAACAAGCAATTATATGTCAAGTCTATTGTTGAATACAGATTGTTGACCTCGGTGAAGGACCAAATGGACAACTTCTTGGAAGGATTCTTYTCGATGATTCCAAAGGACYTGGTTTCCATATTTGATGAGCAGGAGCTTGAGTTGTTAGTTTCAGGACTTCCTGACATTGATGTYGACGATTGGAAGAACAACACCACATACGAAAACTACTCACCATCTTCTCARCAAGTYCAATGGTTTTGGAGAGCCGTGAAATCGTTTGATGCAGARGAGAGGGCCAAATTATTACAGTTTGCAACAGGTACTTCCAAGGTTCCACTTGATGGTTTCAAGGAGTTGATGGGCATGAATGGAGTGTCCAAATTCAGTATTCACAGAGTGTACAACTCAACTGACAGATTACCTACTGCACACACGTGTTTCAATCAAATTGATTTACCAGAATACGAAGATTATCAAAAGTTGAGAAACTTTTTGTTGTTGGCTATCAAAGAAGGCCATGAAGGTTTTGGATTTGCTTGAGTTTTTTCCCATTAGGATTTGGTTTWAGTATATATATATTTAGTATTGCYATTTGTAATTATCAAAGTATTTATCCATTTGCGAGAGGGAAGCCCATATATTATACCCACTTTTGCATTTTATCGCCCAAAAAGGTGTGGATTGAAGAAGRATTGTGGGTGAGATTGATGCATGCGGCATATCGAATATTTCCGTCTGCGCTTYTCTTTATCTGAGTATTTCACCCAAGATTTTTTTTCCAAACACCGGTCATTTTGATGGATAGAGGATATAAGAGGAAGAATGGGTCATGGCCTGTGAARAATAGCAGGGGGAAACGCACTAAACTTGAAAACACAGAAAAAATAGASGTTGAAGATGACAAAACTGATACTTTGGAAAATATCCAGTTACATCCCTTACTTTTGAACAAAGAGAAGTCTGTATCGATTGAAGATGCTGATGAAGTAAATGATGAAGGTGATGGTGGTGGTGGTGGTGGTGATGATAGCAAAGGCGGTTTGAATCCAGTGCAGAATGCAGATTGGAGAACTAAAACTCCCAATATGGTGATGAATCCATATCTTGATCAATCTTTATTCAATGTGGGGCCGAAAAGGAAACGGACGCTGATGAACTATATCAACGAACCGGGAAAATACATAGAGATTGGAGAAAAATATAGAGAAAARCTGAAAAAAGAACGGTTGGAAAAGGAGAGAGTTGAAAAGTTGAAGCTGGAAGGTTTGTTACCTGACAGCACCATTGGAGAAGAACTGTATTTCAGCATCAAAGAAGAGGTTCCTCCGTACAACGAATGGTGGGACGAGGAGTTTATCACAGAACTTCAGAGAGAAAAGAAGGAAGGAGAAGCCAAATACGGCGACTTGATAACTTCGTACATACAACATCCCGTGCCTGTGGAGGCGCCTTGGACAAGACTGATACCTCAGCCCAAACCACTGTTTCTGACCAAGGCCGAAAAGAGAAAGTTGCGTAAGAATCGACGTATGRTTGAAATGAAGGAAAAGCAGGATAAAATCAAGCTGGGGCTGGAAAAGGCGCCCGGACCTAAAGTGAAATTGAAGAATCTGGTCAACGTTTTGACCAACGAAAGTATCACCAATCCCACAGAGATTGAAATGAAGGTTCGTCGAGATATCGAGGAAAGAAGACTTGTTCATGAGAAAATGAACCWGGACCGCAAGTTGACCAGTGAAGATAAACGCAAGAAGAAGGAGCAGAAGACGGAGAAGGAAATACACAAGGGGATTTTCTGCTGCATTTTTCATGTGAAAAAGCTGATGAATCCCAAGCATTTGTTCAAGGTTGATATGAACAGCAAACAGCTGGATCTGACTGGGGTTTGTGCCATCAACGAGTSCGACATGAATCGAAGCTTGATCATAATCGAAGGAGGGAAGAAGTATGTGGACAAGTACAAGAGATTGATGGAAAACCGGATCGACTGGCTGGAAAATGAGACYAGCAAACACCAAACGGGCGAAACTGAACTAGCCGATTTGTCAGACAATGTCTGTGAGGTGATTTGGGAGGGAGAGCTGGCCAACAAGCGGTTTTTCAAATGGWCCACCTACCGATTTGCCAGCAACGAGCGGGTGGTGGAGTTTCTGGCCAAATTCCAGCTGGAAAACTACTGGAGACAGCTAGTTGCCGCAGAACCATGAAGGATAAGGCATTTTATACTATAAACAAGGCCTATATATATAAACATGTGTATACAGAGACAGTACGCCTAATCGAGGATTTTGGCCAAGATTTCGGAATCTCTCATCAACAGGTATTCTTCCTTTTCAATGGTGATTGGAAGACCGCCATGTTGAGGAAGAAGCACCCTGTCACCGGCTTGAACGGTTGGCTTGATCACCTCGCCGTTCTGGCCGTGGAAACCCGGGCCGACGGCCAGAACAGTACCCACGTTGTTTTTAGGTTGGTTCTTTTCAGGAATGTAGATTCCCGAACTGGTCTGTTGAGGAACCTTGATTCTTTGCACAAGCACTCTGTCGAGCGTAGGAACAATGGACTTGGCGGACTTGATCAGAGAAGACATCACGGTGTGGAATTCAAACTACGGAAGCTGGAAGCTGGAAACTGGAAGCTGGAGAAACAAAAGAATCCTCGAAATCACCCAAAAAACACTCATCTCACGCCTCTCACCCAACTCAGTCAGAGCTGGAAATTTCCAGTCGCTTCTCCACACATTTTCCATTTCCGAGGCTCGAATCCACGATTCGAGACAAGTGAAGGGAAGGGTGAGGGTGAGGGTGAGGATTTGGTGCGAGACAGCGAGAAAGTTGTCGGCGACAAGTTATTGGTTCCCACGGTTYTGGCTTGGGTTTGGGTTTTAGTTTGAGTTTCAGCAAGAGCAGACACGGAACAACATGGGTGCAGCATACAACATTTTGGGTAAGTCGATTCCACCACACCAACTAGCCATTGGTACGATTCTGTCTGTGGTCGGAGGTGCCGTTTTTGCATCCAGCGGATCCAAGGAACCAGCAGCAGCACCTGCTGCTGCACCTGCTGCTGCTGTTAGTGGCAACAACGGCGAGTTTGACGTTGAAAAAAGCATCAACGACTTCCTTTCTTCTTCTGAAGAAAAGGCATGAATAGCGTCTTGGAGATTCTTGAATCGGTGACTTGTTTCTTTATTTATTTATTTATTTGACTGCCTGACGGTCTGTATAACGAGAACATACTTTATGACACGTAGTAGCAGACGGGCTTATGAGATGCGATTGTGGGGTATTTCGGTGGGACGGTTCGGTGAGACGGTTCTGTAGACCACTCCGGATGCCTTTGGACATTGTGAGGCATAAATGGCAGTTCAGGATGTGCAGTGGACATTTAGAAGTGTCAATGTGGATGTTGATGGTGGGAACTCTCTGGAGGGACATATTGTAACTTTTTGACACATGTAGTTGAAACTATTCCAAGATTTGTAAATGGGTGACTGTATTCATCAACATTGTCATGCTAATTGGAATATTTCCACATGAATGAAAAAAAACTAGTATTTTCGATTARTATTGATGACGAAATTTTTCATTGTTGTTGATAGGTACAACCTGATCTTGCAATATTCCATTGCATCAATTCCAAGYACAATCTTGGCATCACACAGGTGTACTTTAATGTGATTTTCGTTTTCYAAGATTCTTCCCGATATTTCCAATATTTCCCATTTTCTGGACTGCTATATCATTCATTCAGTCTGTAAAAACATATTGTAGATATGCAAGCATTCATGCATTAAAATATGGAAGAAAAAATCAAATCTTTGGAAAAATTGATGTCAAGTCTATTATTTGAATGATAACCCGAAGTTTTCTGGGAAAGTTGTGGGGACAGAAAATTAATTCCTAGGCACAAGATCGATTTCCCAGTGAATTKGGTGGGCCGCAGCCTCGATTTCCCACACAACGCGGCTAACAATAAATAAAACGTTAGAAATCACTGCAACACAGGCCTGTTTACCTGACGGTCCCGTTGAAAAGTTGCTGTAATTCTACACCTTTAATCCTGAGATTGTGACAATTTGGTGACATTTTTTCTAAGAGCTTTGACAAGTGCAGATGTTGGTGTTGGCAATTGGGGACTTGTATGTTCCAGATCGAGTAGTGGACATTCCTGCACAATTCCGCAAACTGTTGCAACCWAAAGGAAAAATCGATAAGGTAATGTGTCTTGGAAATGTGACTAGTTCACCAAGAACAATGAAGTTTCTGAAATCCATCTGTCCAGACTTTCAATTGGTAAGAGGGGAGTACGACGAAGATGTGGACGTGGCGACGGGCAAAAACATTCCTCAATCGTTGGTATTCCAGGTYGATAAAYTAAAGGTYGGACTGATGAATGGATTCCAGGTGATACCCAAAAACGACCCACTGAGTCTACTCAACCATGCTCGGATGATGGATGTCGACGTCCTGATCTACGGTTCCACCCACAAGGTTGAAGCGTATACTCTGGACGGCAAGTTTTTCATCAACCCCGGAACAGGGTCCGGGGCKTATTCCACAGACACRCTAGACAAAGACGATAAAGCCATGATTGCTAAAATCGTAGCGCAGAAAAGAGCCAAACAACCCGTTCAGAGTCCAGATTCCAAGGTCGAAATGCAGGAAACCTCCACCTCTTCATCACAGGTCGAAAATAAAGAACCAGGCGACTCCAATCAAGACCCAGYTGAAACCACTCAASAACCRCACACATCTGACTCCCTCCAAAACGAACAACGATCGTCCACTCTTGATGAAGAGATCCAAAATCTGAACCTGGYCTCCACAGACACTACCAGCTCCGTTGATGAATACCTTTCACCGTGTCCAAGTTTYTGTCTTCTTGATGTCCAGGATCGCACCTGCACTCTTTTCATGTATGTTTTAGTTGATGGAGAAGTTAAAATAGACAAACTCACATACACAGCTTGAAATTCCCCCTGGAATTGAGCTATCAGAAACTTTTTGTTGTGACTGTTGTTTCATGTTATAAT
>BCGC01000007.1:348348-390156 GCA_001599115.1 Pichia sorboxylosa | reverse complement strand
TCGGTCTGTGTTGGCGTTCCCGGTCCATTTATCCCCTGAAAAGACACGCAAGCTTACGTTGAAGAACCAATCTTCATCGCCATGAGCGTGCTGAGCCCGCAGCAGAGTCGGGTCCCTGTGAAAAACCCTCGTTGTCGCGGTCCGCGCTGGCCAGAAAASTATAAAAGCCCAGCTGTCTTCCTCACCTTTSCAGTGGCATCTCCTCTGGTTTCTCTCTCTCGCAAGGCTGTGGATGCTGTCAGGCGACAGCAACTACAGCCTCCGGTTCAGATGATGACTAGAGTGCATTTGGCTCGAGACGGTCACGGGACGTCTTGTCCCTGTGGCTGTTGATGTGGAAACAACCACGCTACCTTATAAACAATCTCTGAAAGAACCTCTGTAAGTCTTTTTTCCCGTGTAGCTATTCGCCTGTGGCTGGTCGCCTGTAATGATAGTCGAGTTGTGTGGCCGTCTGGCTGAGAGTGTGTTCTATAATTGCACTATACACAGTTTTCCATGAGTTCATGATACAAATTTGCTATATGAGGCTGACGCTGAGGTCGTCGGCGTGAGCGCTGCGGTGGAACAGTGAGGGAACTAGCTCGTTCTCCACCAGCACCTTTTTCATGTAGTAGGCGTCCTCACCGTCTTGGTAGTAAGATTTTTCAACGCTCAACACCTCGAAGGCCAGAGTGTCTCTGTAGAGATGCAGAGCAGCCTTGTTGGACTCTCTCACGTGCAGAGACACGTACTCGGCGTGGAACGTCTCGCAGAGCGAGTACAGACACTGTCTCATGAGCTTGTCGGCAATACCCATTCTTCTGTAGCTGCGCATGACGGACAGCGAGGTGACGTGCCCGTGGGGGGTTTTGTCGGCTTCGGCGTCGTCGTCCGCCATTTTGCCCAGCACGTACCCCACGATCTTCTCTCCAGGCGCCACATGTTGCGGGTCCGCTTTGCAGTACGTGCGGTTGTCGTCGTCCTGGTCATCCACACTCAGATCCGTGCTCACCGCCACGAAGGACGACTCGGGCCACGACAACAGATGGTACAGGTAGTATTTCAGCGTGTAGTTTTCTGGTAGATTGTGTAAATTGGCGTTCTGCATCGCCTGCAGATCGTCCACGGTGGCCCGTCTGATAGTAATAGCCATGTTGGGGGGAGAGTGACACGATGAAAGACCTCTTGAGGCCGGAAAAAAATGTATGCGGTAGCTGGAGCATGGAAAATTCAGTTCGCATCGCAGCCACTGATTTTCATGTCAGACAAGACATCCTTGTGAATGGTGCCTGGGAGGCTTTGTGTCGATTTTTCCCCCCTGTTTGACTAATCGGATCCAAAATAGTGCCATGAGTGGTAAAGGACACAGTCCGGAAATAGGTAGACTGGCCGCAGACTCGAAACCGGCGTTCCAAGGCGGCATTGCCGGCACTAAACGCCCATCGCAACAACCCCCACCAGCATCTCCAGGAACGCTTCGAAAGCAAGTATCAATGTCCGGACAAATATATGAAAAAAACCTGCACAAAACCAACCTGCAGGTGTCGTTGTCTGCTCTGGGATATCTTTTCATGCAAGTGGTGGCGATGAATTTGAGCAATTCCAAATCGTTGCTGGATATAGAGCGTAAACTAAATAACCTGGGCTACGGAATCGGCATGAAGTATCTCGAATTGGCTGCCCTCCGAACAAACATGTCAAACAACATCACCTCCACGGGGAAATCCAACCAGGCCAGAAGAAAAACACAAATAATAGAGATTCTGCAGTTCATCTCCACGGTGATTTGGCCAGGCCTGTTTGGAAAACCCACCGACGGACTGGAAAAGTCTTCCGACCACGAAAACCAGTACATGATAATAGACAATGATCCTATAATGTCTACCTTCATATCCGTTCCCTCAGATTATGAATCTCTCAATTGTGAAGCCTTTGTAGCAGGTATACTGGAGGGCATTCTGGACGCTTCGTATTTCAAGTGTGAAGTGTCGGCACATTCAGTTCCTGAGGGGGATCTTTTCAACAGAACGGTATATCTGATTGACTTTGATCCGGCCATTATATCAAGAGAGCAACGTTTGAATTCCTCTTGATCTTAGTATATTTTGTGTATAGATCCGCACAAAGCGTAGCACTTTTTCTCGATTGAAATAAATAGCAAAACTGTATAGCCAGCTTGTTTACCTTTAATTGTCTYCTGCTTTTCAACGCATTCTCTAGGTTCAGAAACCCAGCTACATGTCTTGTACGTATATATACTGATGAAGTGTGATGAATTCTATAATACTAACCAAACACTGATTCTCTATCCGATGGTGCAGTCGATATTGGCGAGTCCACATTAGAAACATTGCCGGGAACAATAACACCGCCAACCGTGATATATTCTCCCACGCCTAAACTTACTGAGGTGTTCTTTTCAAACACGTCCACCCCGACAAAAACAAATACAAACAATGCTTCAGGTAGTCCTGACATCCATACGTATCCACCTCAGCTTCTTCACCAGTATGCTACTTCCAGAATCCAAAGCTCGAGAGCCTCCAAATGTGTGAGATTCTTGGTCAACGGAGAAGAAATCCCAGTCAACACTCTTAGAAGTAGGGCACCCATCCCAAATTTATCCAAAGTTTTGAACAAAAGGTTGAAAAAGTACAAAAAATACCTTACCAGACGAAAATTGATGTGGAAACATTACAATATTTTGAAGGCTTCATTGAGCAATCCTTTTTCTCATSGTC
This sequence comes from Pichia sorboxylosa, assembly GCA_001599115.1. Classification (NCBI taxonomy): domain Eukaryota; kingdom Fungi; phylum Ascomycota; class Pichiomycetes; order Pichiales; family Pichiaceae; genus Pichia; species Pichia sorboxylosa. The sequence goes on along the minus strand of BCGC01000007.1, from coordinate 387,433 downwards.
CTGGTGCGATGAACACCCAGACRAAGGTAAAAATTGTYGATTGCCATTATGTTRGAAAACATCAAACAAAACGTCACAATAAGGTCAATCCTGGAGATTTGATACATTRAAGATACGAGTCATTAATAAGATTTKGGCCATTTATGGAACTTTCCTTTTTAAAATACATTGCTTGATACAAATAAAATGCCGTAAATTATTAGTATTCCAACACTAAACACGTCCAAGGKTTTATTTYAYTATACTCTATAYCTATACACTAATTTCATTGCACTTCATCCATCTTTGTTCYCAAAAGTKAACCSTATAAATATCYTGCCACAWTTTCTTTTTATAATTGGAGGGATGGCCGAGTGGTCTAAGGCGGCAGACTTAAGATCTGTTGGGCATACGTCCGCGCGAGTTCGAACCTCGCTTCCTTCATTTTTTTCTCTCCGAGGTGAGATTTTTGCCATCAACTTCTACTGTTGTCTCTTTTTTTTCTGACCATCGCCCCCCTTTATTCTCAGGCAAACGTGCAAATTAGGGTCATTGTACATTATGGGTGCCACGTTTCAGTATAATACGGTRGATATTACGGGCAAAGATGTCCGAAGCGTCAGCAATGTGGGTGAAAATATCAGTCACGGCCAGTACCAGATGAATTCATTGAACAGCAATAACTCGCTGACGAATAGTATACCGAAAAGAATGACGAAAAGACGGTTCAGTAACGACAGTATTGTGGAGTCTGGTTTGTCTTTCCACGGAAGCACGGGAGGTCATTCCAGAAGGCAGATACATAGAGCCTCAGTCAGTAAGAAAACCAAAAACCCAAACCAGATATACGGCCAAAAATTGTCTCTTGACAGAGTGATAGAAACCTTGAAGAAAGAGAGACTCCAAGAATTGATACGAACGTTGATCAACGAGAATCCAGAATTGACGCAAAAGATAGTGCATGCGGCTCCGGATATCACTATTGAGGATGCGCTGACTGAACTGGGTAGAAAACTGGAGCTGATYACGAGCAACTTACCTTACAAAGTAGAGGAGAGCTCTGATTATGCATTTTTGAGAGTGAAGCCTTTTGTGGATGATTTTTTTCAAACCTTGTCGGACTAYTCTTTGAATTTCATACCTCCGATTGAAAATGATTTGCTGGTGCCACTCTCGTTTCTGAAGGAGTTTCTTTTGAATACTTTTCACAAACTTCCCAAATTCTCCGCCATAGAATTCAAATATTTCCATAACATCACCATTGAGAAGTTYAATGTCATTCTAGAAGACTGTTTGAGCCATTTCATTGCCGAGAAAAAGCAGAACATTCTCTTAATAATYAACGAARATTGGGTCTCGCAGTTTGAAGACTTGAATAAGGTRAACGACTATGCTTTCAACAAAGTCGTCAATTTTCTGAAGACGGAAGTTGATAACTACTACTCTTGTGGRACAGTCATTATAGATAATCATGATACAAGGGCTGCYAATGTCAATGTCGACATCAATACCAATGATGCTCAACTACAAGATAATAAGTTAACAGGYATTGAAAGTTTACTGAATTTTGCCTACCAATCCAACCCAATTTGAWCAAAAAGCCAATGGAAAATGGGTTTTTTATTTATCATGATCTAATAAACTTAGATCTTCTCTCCTTTCTTCTTCTCCTCTCTTCTCCTCTCACCTATACYTAAATAAAAAAAAGCAACAATGGCATGCAGATAAGATAGCTTCAAGGATCATTCCCTTCGATACATAACTGGATAGTTTCTTTTCTACACTAAAGCAAGTTTAAAATTATACCTCAACTTCATACGTTATATATATATATATATATGTCTATAGTGAAACAATACTATAACAATCAGTTGTATGGACAGATATATAAAGAGAACTATGTATAGCGTTTGATAATTGTATGTATTATATATACAGAATCGGGTTTATTCAAATAGACCTGCAAGCAGCGATCCATGCATGCAAGATGTGGATGTATTTACAAAGGGGACACCATCAAAGCGCTAAACCTAAGCTGCTTAGTTCTTCGGCGGAGGCGGTTTTTATGAACTTTCTGATCAAGTTCTTCTTGATGTTCTTCTTTGCGTCAGCAGCAATGTTCATTTTTTCAGATATTTGTTGGACCACGGCAGCTTTTGATTCGTCRTTGAGTATTTGTTGCAAGAGATTGTTGACCTTTAAATCCAGACTCAAATTTTCGATTTTGTTTGTCAGATGCACCATTGATGTTTGAAACAACTCCCGATTTTCCAATATATCGGACTTTTGGTATTCCCAGTCGGAGATGTTATATTTGGTTTTGATGTTGTTGATCAACGAGATTTCGTCCTCGGATAATTCTGCAACCTTTGATTGCAGCGATTGAACCTTTGACACATCATCATATAATGTTTCTGCCACGTAGTTCTTTTTTCTGTCTTCAAAGTCCTGTTTCATTTGTGATTCCTCTGTTTTCACCCTTTTCTTGGCTTCAGCTTGGTATGTTGCAAACTGCTGACCCTTGTTCTTTTTGATTTCCGCAACCGCAAAGAATTTTCTGGAGCTCAAAGGCTGGGTTTGCTCGATTCTGACCAAATCCCCTTCTCTGCAAATGTTAGCTTCATCGTGGACCAGATAATCCTTCTTCTTCATGAATTCCTTCTGAACCCTTTTATCGAATTTGGGTTGCGATACACGCACTTTGATGGTTTTGTTCATTTTACCCTGCGACACCACATATCCCAAAAAGTTCAGTCTCGCCATGTTGGTTCCTGGTATGTGCCGATACTGTGTATTTCCTTTGCTACCAGACTGAACAATTACTTGCTCAACGCTCACCAAAAACAACGACCAAGTGGAAAATTCATGTCTCCATATTTTTAGACACCCGTGCACCGTGTGAAAAGACCATCTTTGCATTTGGTGTTCCATCCGCGCACCAACATCCGTGCACCAAGCAGCCGAGCAGCAGGTCTTTCTACAGTAGATTTGATAACAAAAGACAATATCATCACTCTGTAGGAACGATACGGACGTTTGGCGCGTTCCGGCGGCATTCCTGCCGGATGGTAAGACGTACTTCTGAAACTACGGGGGAAATTACGGGATCGGTTCTTTGGTGTGCAGCGTGAAGCGTGAAAGATCTTAATAGGCGGTTTTTTTTGTGTGGGGGAATCGCAGACGACAAGCAGAGACTCACGATCCGGGTCACTTGAGAGACGACTTTACAAACGCAGACGAGATCACTCACCGGGCCAATATTAAGCTGCAGCTTGGTCAAATCCTAAACGAACAGTAAACAAGACCCATAGATCATCGATCTGCTTCCTGATGCGTGATGCCACACGGCTAGAGACTAATATCAACCTCTAGTTCTGACTGAGGTTACAAAATGCCTTGCTACGGTGTTACAACGTTTAAACGGCGCGGTTTCTACGACAACGCACTGCTAGTGAACAAGCATCGCATCCAGTCGTTAGCTTCYAATACAGAGTACGKTCGGTCCCGATGTTTCTGCACACGTGTTTCTGCATTCTTGACTCGTCTTSTGCTTGCTGTTTCCAACAGTYAGACTGGACCCAGACACCACAAGCTCTGTGTTGCATTGTCAGGCGAGCCTCTCCGATCGCCCGCCCTATCACCGCTTTATAATTTTCGATCGAATCTCGAGCGCCGTGTCTAAATCTGCCTCCATATATCCATATGCCATTTTCCAAACCTTAATTCCCCCCGCCAAAGTCTAAAGTTGGTGGGTAGTGCAAAGAATAATATCAGCAGAGTCGCGATCTTTAATGTACATTAGCCAGTACAAGGTTTGGCCATTTGGGAAGATAACGCCACAGTCGAACAAAAGAAGCTGGTGGTGTGCAGTGCAACCGAAACAAGGAATATGGTTGTGCGTCCAGCGTCCAGCGTCCAGCGTCCAGCGCCCAGTGTCGTAGTGTAGTGTATGAACCCTAAGAACGCGCTGAAGACAGTTGTTTGTGAAGGCCAACAGGCCAGGTTTCCCCATCCGGGCCCAGGGGAAAAACCTGCATGAAGCGAAAGCTTAAATGTTTCATAACTCCGACCGTGCATGCAATGCACGCGCGCGTTCTGCATTGATCGATAGCGGCCGGTCGGTCGGTTTCAGAGCACAAGCCGCTTTGTGGTTGGGGATTGCAGTCGGCCGGGACCGTGGAAAGGCTTGATATCGCAGCAGCCGGCCTGCAGTTGGGGATCTGGGTTGATTGGTGTGGTCTGYTASAGTGTGGTCTGTTAGAGTGYGGCAAGTTAGGGTGGCAGTAGGCGTCGATCGACGTGRTGCAAGATAATATCTGTTCTAGTGGTCTTAATGCACGGTCCATCCTAAAGGAAACTCAACGTAACCCTGTATAGAGTAATCACACCATCTCAAACCATTACGTAGTATTTCAGAACTGCACACTGAGTGCGTGAAAGATCATTCGTGGAAGGAGTTTCGGGAGTGGAGTGATGTGAACTTGCGCCGAAGTAACGGGAATCTGCGTCAAGGCTGGGGGAGGTGGGAGGTGGAAGGTGGAAGGTGGAAGGTGGGAGGTGGAAGGTGGGAGGTGGAAGGTGGGAGGGAGTGGTCCTGTAACACCAGCACCCGCTCGGTTTTATCGATCGGTGGTAGTATGTATACAACTTAAAAAAAACAGAGAAAAAAAATGTAATCAAACAGAGGTAGTTATTAGAGAAAAAAAGCCAAAAAAAAGAGCAACTAATGCAGTGTAAATATAGTACAATAAAGCGTGTTGCATGGTGTTCAACACGACGCAATACCTGTTTTCGAATCTCCGTGTTCTATGCCATCTTCGACCTCGTTGTGGGCACCGTCGTCAGATGCAGCAGCGTCGCCTTTATCGTTCCGTTTATGAATCTTGTAGTGTCGAACCATGTTGGACCTGACCGAAAAGTACTTTTCACACCCAGGCCAGCCACATTGAAACGGTTTTTCGCCAGTGTGGATGTGCATGTGGGTCTTCAAACCCGACGGTCTGTTGAAAACCTTGCCGCAAATGGAGCATGTGCGATTTCTCTTCAGGTTCTCTGACTTTGGATTGATACCCGTCTTCATTTTCGAGTACATTGTAACGTCGTTAATGAAACTGGTATGATTTATTGACCCTGCAGAGGGTAGCGATGTTGGAGTCAGTAGAGGTGGGTGTGTATTTCTACGTTGGGCAACCATTCCTTTTTCATCGTAATATGGATTTTCGTATGATGTGCTGTTATCATTACTATTGTTACTCCGATTATTCATTTGCGGCATGTTCATCATATTAACATTGATACCCATATTGTTAATGTTGTTCATGTTGTTCATGCTATTAATGTGGCTGATTTGGTTCATTTGGTTCATGTTCATCATGTTCATCATGTTCATGTTCATGCCCATGTTCATTTGATTCATCACTTCGTAATGAGGAACGTTCATCATAGGTGCTGCGTCATACATCATTTCAGCATTGGCAGCAGGAGGATAAGCCAGACGGGTGTAGCTTTTATTCTGAGGTACATTGTGTGAGGTGGACGGAGAGATGTAGGTCTGGTTCACCATACCAGAGGCGAGACCAGAGTTAGGCTTATTGGAATTTGGGGGGTAGTATTCCGATGCTGGATATACAATTCTTGATTCGGTATTAGGTGGTTGGTGCATGACGACGGACATTTGTTTAGCTGGATAGTTCATTGGCACTCCAACAGGAACAGGCACAGCCATTAACTGTACAGGCACTTGTTGTTGTTGTTGTTGTTGTTGTTGTTGTTGTTGTTGTTGGTAACGTGAGTGATTGTGGTCAGACCCGTTGGAGTTTGAATTTTCCGAGGCATTGCTACTTTTTCTCTCTTTTTCTTGGAAATGGTGATCGTGTTTCTCGTCAGAATAGCTCGGATGCTGATGTCCTGCCATTTGGTATGGTGGATTGGATGAGTAGATATAAGGGTGTTGAGGTCGCAGATTTGAGAAAACAATAGGTTGTTCGTTATCAATAGGATGTGAGACTGAAGGTCTGGCATGGAAATCTCTGTATATGGAATTTGGAGGTTGCTGTGGTTGTTGTTGTGGTGGATGTTGTGATGGATGCTGGGGTTGATTTGTCGAAGGAGATATGTATCCGTTGTAAGACCTCATTTGGTAAGGTTGTGTGTTCGATGTTGCAGAGGGCGAATTGTAAGACAGATACATGGTGGGTTTAGGCTCCTGGGAGATTTGAGTGTACATGTCAGAGGAGATCAATTCAACGTTTTTGTCAAGGGATTTGATTCAGTAAAGGCCCCACACACCAACAACAATGAAATGGCAATACAACAAGTGCTTGTGAAGTGAGTACACTATTCAAACTGCGACACCACAGAAAACAACAGTTGCCAAATAAACAGACACCTTATTCAGATCACAGAAACTGGTCAAGGCAGAAATGCAGTAGCGAGCGAAATTAGCGGATCGATCGAGCTTGCCCAAAAGAAAGTTTAATTTAACGAAGATTAACAAGACGAGACCTTGAAACCAGAAAAATATTGATCACTAAAACACCAAACTTGGGTCTCTAAAGACTGCACGAGGAAATATGCTTGACTTTTATATGTTTGTGCCACAGATGGGGGGCACACAAAATATGGCCATCAATTTGAAGATAATTTGGTTTTTAAACTTAGGACATCTGTATTGTGCGTGTGTCCCAAAACGGAAACTGAAAATAAAGCCGGCGCTATAGCCGGCGCTAGCTTGACAGAAAAAGCAAGGTTGGGCGATCATGCATCTGCGATCTGGTCTTAATACACGCACGCGCCGGAAACTCCTGATCTTATTTTTTAAAAGATTCAGTAGCAGTTGCGATGTGCACTTCCCGCCAATGCACAAGACAAGAGAAGACAAGAGAAGCATTCCGTACGCTAGCTTTCACCCTTGCCAGCATACGTGATCCTGAAACGGGCCTGTCAAGGGTAGTCCGCCGGCTATGAAAGGGCACTGCACAAACCTCTACAACTTTTGGTTTACCATTTGTCTCCGATATTGCCAAATATATGGACTGCTGTTCAGTCACCGGTCAACAATGTCATAAACTTATTCACAACAGGCACACGCACCATACAGTTTGCGCTTTCAACCCTCCTATGCCAGATCGCGCGGATCAATCCCAAAATAATTACAGATCCCGAATCCAGCAACAGTCGGTTGTCTGCAAGATCTAATGTAACATACCTCTAGGCTCAATCCGGAAATGGCGGAGTCGGCGAGGCCGATCAAGGGCGGAACTTCCTAATTAAGACTTTCTAAGTCCGCTTTTTGGCAACGTCATACTCGTTCTATTGCACTGTTAAGGCATCTATCATACCGACTAATGCACGCTGTGGTTTCATAATGTAACCTTCGCTGAACAAACTGCAAAAAGAAATGTTTAGATTGGCGGGATAAACCATATGTTGGTTATTCAGCCAATACAGCACGCGTTCATGGGTATTTCTGTATCTTATCAACTTTTACATAGATCTATATATGTGCAATTAGTATAGCATCATGTTTCAACATACAACCTGCGCAAAACGCCATGCTCCCTGACACCACACTCCATCCTGTTATACTATTGTCAAATGATAAATATTGGACCATCAGTTGCAATACTTGGTTCTTTTCTCCGTCCTGTTCCAGCCGCTAAGATCAATTTTTCGGGGTCCGAGATTTAATGTCCGCAAACGCGGCTTTAACCGCAAATGTTAGGCTCGTAGGTCATCGCAACTTTTGATTGCACTTTTCGAACAGATGTTTTTTTTTATCAATATTCCATATTTACGCCGAAACTATTGTTTTAGCCCGCGATGTGCGATGCGACAAGACCCACCAAATAGTAAAGATGTGGCGTTAACTAAATTGGCAAGATGTATTTTTACTGAATTACAGTGTCAACGCTTTCTGGGGCTTTGCTTGCAACTAAGAACCGACGGCGTTATCGATGGAAAGTTTTTTTCGCTTGCACTTCGTTGCAGCAGTGTTGCTTTTTTCGTTCCGCACTTTATTCGTAACTCCGATGTACACATTTCAACTCTTTCCAGTCAATTAACTCGTTTACACACACACACACTCTCTCTCTCTCTCTCTCTCTCTCTCTCTCTCGTACCACAGGTGCATGCATTCGCAAGTTGTGTACCGCTCATTATCAAGATGTCCCAGACAGTTGCATGCATGAGTGCACATGTGATCTAGACCCTGAAAACGAAGGTTCATGAAAGGTGCATAAACAGATGCACATCTACCTATATACCCATGTGCATATATCTTCTCGTAAATATATTGTGTTTCCAATTGAGAATGTAACACCTGTATGTCATAGCGGCGTCATGATTCGGCAGTAAAAGTATCATAGGGGGAAGCCAACAATAAACAATTGTATCAACACTGGTCTGATATTTGGGTCTGGATGGACCCTACAAATTGGTGGAAATAGCATGAACCTGTGAAAAGAGCCAACAACAAAAATCAAATCCAGCAATTATTGCAATTTGTATGGCTAGTAAAGGTAAAAAAAAAACTTAAATGTTGATGCAAATACATATCGTTTCCTACGTTATTAGTTGCTTGTAAATATTAAATAGTTAAGATTGTAAAATCCATTTGGAAATAATAACAGCTCATCGTGTTCTAGATCCGGATTCCGTTCGTTATCATATGCAGATGTAGCACATTTTTGAAAAAAATGAGAAAAACAACTGAAATTCACYATTGTTAGAAAAATATACAATTTAAAACGGGATACATATCTTCATATTGGTCAATCGATGTCGGCCAAAGGGTCCTCATCCACAGGATGATGTCTTATCTTTTTCTGGCTAGCAGATTTCAAAGGAGATAGAGATCTTCTCTTTTTYCCTGACTCTGGAACTTGTGCTACATTCAGATTTGACTGTGCAATAGCAACCAGAGCCTTGCTCTTGCTCTTCCTTCTCGARGTGCTGCTAGGGGCAATTGATGGCTCTTCGTTCTCCTTGGTGTTTGATCTCTTTGGCGTACTAGGATCAGTCATACTGCCCTTCTTTGGGCTTTTCTTAGGAGTACATGGACTAGAACTTTTTTTCTTACTCTTTTTCTTTGGAGAAGATTTAGTTACAATGATAGGTGAAAGGTCATCGTCGTCATCATCAATCACTATCGTGTTTTTTTCATCTTGCTTGTAAATCTTATCTTCATGAATATTGATGTTGCTTGCTGTCAAAGATTTCTGTGTTGTGCTACTTGTAGGGTCAATGAAAGGATCAAAATCTAAAACACTAGCATTAATAGGTGACTCAAARATCGGTTCTTTGTTGACATTAACAGGGTTGATCAAATCTTCTGCCGTAATACTYCGAGATAACTTAGGAGGTGAATTCAATGATATACGTCTCAGGTCCTTTTCAAACTCAGATTTATTGATTCGGTTGATGTCTTCTAGRTTCTTGACCTTGGCCTTCAASTCTTCGATCAATGATTTCTTTTCTTCGTTATCGGAAGTATGTTTTGCAATTTGATCATTCATKTTCTTATTTTGCAAGTTCAAATCATCAATAATAGTCTTGTAATATTTCTTAACTGAATGATATTTATCCACGTAGTGTTGTTTTTCTTCAAGTTCACCTTTGAGATCTGAATGCGCTAGTTTCAACTGAGCTAGCTCATCATCCAACTCGTTGTGGGAATTTTTGATTTTCTCAAGTTCAGCATCTTTATTCGCAATATTTGTTTCCAGCTTCAGCAATTGGTCACTTAAGTCGTTAACCTTTTGGTCAGATGCAGAAATAAATTCATTCTGTTTCATCATATCATCATTTGCTTTAACATTCTTTTCAATCTCAAACTTTAATGAGTCTTCTAGATGTTTGATTTCTTTTTCGTTTYGCTGTAATTCAGACTCCAATTCATCTATTCTGGACAMTTTTGCATTCATTTCTTTATCTATCTTGGATACCTCTTGTTCTTTGTTTTCCAACAAGCATTTTAATTCCGATGCTTGTGACTCAAACTTGTCTTGCAACTCTTTGAATCTTGTCGATTCATCTACTTGTGAAGTTTTWGATAATTCTATTAGTTTGGCATTTTCAGCCTCCTTGGATCGATAAAGATTGGTAGACTCCTCTAATGATGACTTCAAATCGGTAACCTCGGCGTTTAGTTTGCAATTTAATTCACTTTGGGCTGAAAACTCTTTTCTTATTCCATCTATCGTTTCTTTTAGTACAATCATTTCAGAGTTTTTTTCCTCGATAGTTTTAAGTTTTTCTTTTTCACTTTCTTTTACTTGTGTTTGTAAATTTTCAATTCTATCCATTAATTCACCATTTGTGACATTGAATTTTTGCGTTAGCATTGAGATGTGACTCTGTTCAACTTTGAGTTTCTCTTCAAGATTGGCCTTCTCCTCCTCCAATTTTGCTTTGGCATCAGTCAATTTTTCAATGTCAGTCGTAAGATTAGCATTTACTGTAACTTTGTCATCAACCCTGCTTTGCATTTCCTTCAATTGGGTTTGAAGTTCTTCAACCTTGGATTCTGATATGGATAGTTGCGTTGTTAACTGAGAAATTTGATCACGTTTCAGCTCGAGCTCTTCCTTTGAAGAGTATTTCCATTCCTCGAGATTGATTTGGGAAATACTAAGATCCGACTTCAAAGATTGAACATCGACAATCAACTCGTCCGATTTCAGACTTAGGTCGTCGATGATTTTATTCAAATTCACCTTCATATCGTTTGAGCTAGCAAGCATTTCGTCATATTCTTTTCTGATAGTTTCCAATTCAGTTTCTTTTTCATGCACCAAGCCATTCAATCGTTCAATGTCAGCATTATTTCGATGAATAACATTTTTCAACTCACTGGTTTCAGACATGAAAGCTTCTGACTGTTCATTCAATCTTTCTTTGGATTCATTTGTTAGTCTTTCGGTGAGTCTTTCGATATCTTTTCTATGATCAGATAAGATTTGAGCTAGATTTTCTTCGTTTTGCTTAAACATCTCGGATCTAATTTTCGTTTCTGTGCCAATGATTGAATCTTCTAACTGGGAAATTTTATCTTTCAGTGATTTTCTACCCAATCTAAGTTTGTCAACTTCGTCAATCAGACCTTGCTGTTTAATACTTGAAAGAGGTCTTGAGTTTGATTTGATGTCAGTGGAACCAAAACCTTTTAGCTTTCTTCTTAAATCTTGATATTTGAGTGGATTTATATACTTCAATGTTTGTAGAATCAAATTCTCATCGCCATTGGGATCCAAGTTCACCAAAATATTAACAGGTCTGCCAAATCGAACGTAATCATTCAATAATAGATGGGTCAATTTGTTGGTTCTCAGACAACTTTTTTGGAATTCCTTCATGGAAATCATTTCCAAACAACGGCCCAATTCCGTTAATGAGGTGTTTGTGTGGGAGCCTTCCTTCAGGGACTTTCCTGATGTACCTGCAGTGATTGTTCTTTCGGAACCTGCTAAATCTGCAATGGTCAATCTGGTTGTTTTAACAATTGAGTTGTAAACTTGGTGGATGTTGATGAAAATGAAACAGTGTGATCTAGAGGAGACACTGTTGGTAAATGTTGATCGGACCTTTCTATTTTTCAAACCTTTAGCAATCACATCCGATGCTGATTCGAAAGAGTTGACTAAAAATTTAGAAATGTTTTTCGGAACCAACTTGTGGTCAACAGGGTCCGTGACTATATCTTGTATAACATTGTTGGAGGACAATAGATCAATTGGCCGTTTGTTGTACAGCTCAAACATTGAGATAGTGACATGCGTGGATGCACTAATGGAAGTGTCGATATTGGTATCTTGACATCTGGCATCTACAATGTTTGGATAGAACTTCTTAATTTGATTGATGTTGTTAGAAAGTGGCAGATCTGAATCGACAAATATTTTAGCCAAACATTGGTTGAGAATGGAATACTCGTTTTCATCAAATAGCAGRTGCGATTTTCCTGAGTTGGTTGGTCCAAGGGTGAAAATCACCGCATCCTGTTTTTKCATGAGCTTGTCCTCTATGAGTTTACAGGCAACATTCTGAAACGTGCTTGGATGTGATGTATAGTTGATTGAGCTGAATTTAAACGCCGTCTGCGTTTTCGAAAACACAATCGTGTTTTCCTCGGTCTTCGACAGTTGCAACACCGTGCCCAGCTCTTGCTGTGGATCACTCTTCAGTACTAAATGTACTTCCATTGTCGGTTATAATCAAYTCCAAGAAAAGAACAAATATTGGCAAATGTAAACAAACAATCAGTCAACCAAATTTTACTTRAGTCAAAATTGTTTACTAAAAGTCGCGCCCAAACCAGATCCATTTGAGAMRAATAGCCAGTAATACTTCAACTTCTGTTATTAGATGCATTTGTTTTTGGACCAAATATAGAAAGCAATTTAAGCACGAAATGTCGAATACAGAAGATGGAACAAACAAAAGAAGTATCGAAAACGTTGAAGGTGCAGTGGAAAACGARACTGTGAAAGTAGCGAAAAGAGAAACAGAAGTTGTGGACCACACACAAGAAAAAAACGAAAAAATTACCAARGTAGATGCGGATAGCATAAAAGATGCTCAAGAAACGACAAGTAAAACGGAGGAAGAGAAGGAAGATTTAGAAGGAGAGRCACCAGAAGTGGTAGAACAAGAAGCGAAACAAGATGGGGAAAAAACCAACRATTCCTCAATAAAAAACGGTGAACAAGCCAAAGATGAAGACAAAGAACAAGCCAAAGAAGAAACTAARGAGGAAACTAAAGASGAAACTAAAGAAGAGCCAAAGAAATATGTTTTTGGATCGACAACTGGGTTTGGTAATATGAGTGGATTTAAAATGTTCACCAACAAAAATGTTTTCGACACCAAACCTGATACCACTACCAATGAGAAAACCGACGATAACACAGATAAGGAAAATGCATCAGAAGTCAAGTCCATTTTTGGTAGTGGGTCTTCGTTTGGTAATGCTTTTCAATCGGCAATYTCCAAAAAATCGGTTTTTGAAGACATTCCYAGCACMACTCAAGAAAAAACCAATGCTGAAAACCCCCAAGACGAGGACGGAGATGATGTTTATAAGAAGGTTCATCTAGAAAAACAAGAGGTGGTCTCTGGGGAAGAGGAAGAAACCACGTTGTTCCAGTCCAAGGCKAAGTTATATTTCATGGAAATTTCACAGGTGAATAAAGGGTGGAAAGAGCGTGGATTTGGTATTATCAAAGTCAACAAGGACAAGCAAGGGAAATGTAGGCTAGTCATGAGACAAAACGGAAACTTCAAACTTATATTGAACATGCCATTAGTCAAAGGGGTGGGCGTTGTGAAGGGTATGCCAAGCTCTTTGAGCGCCGATAAGTTTATAAGATTGCAGATAGTCGAAAATAAAGAGCCCGTTCAGTATGCGATCAAAGTTGGACAGGTAGAATATGCTTCTACTTTATTCGATACTATTAGCAAAGAAATTATATAGAGTGGTGTATGCATGCATATATATCTTAGACGTTGTGTGTATATTACAGTTTTCTGAAAGCAATGGTACATATAGTGGAGCCCTTTTGACCTCCAAATTGGAATACGGGATAATCGAGCTTCTCCCATACTTCCAGTTCACCTGAGCTAGTCAAATGCTGAATGAGTTGATCTTGTGTGAAGTTACATGAAGTGATTAACAAGACTGCATCTTTTTTCAACAGTTTCTGCACATGGGCCGGATAKATCTGGAAACCAGTTTTTCCATTTATTACTGCGTCATTCAATGCGATGGCATCCAAAGTACCCTTGTCCAGCACCAGGTCAAATCCAGACACATTAYTKTTYAAAAACTCGTCTTCAGAATCTAGCAAATCGCAAATCTGGAACTTTATGTCTTCCATTTGTTTTTCAATAGCCACATCTTTGGCAAACTGGATGCTAGTTTGCGAATAATCCACACCGTGCATTTCACCCAACACCCCGTTCTCCCTCAATTCAAACAAAAGATGGCCATTCCCTGTTCCCAGATCGCAAATCCTCGACGTTTCTGTACTCTCCCAGCTWTCTGTTATGAAATCCACCATTTTTTGTTCGGCATTTGACTCTTCGAACCAACACTCCCCCACATCTTCCGGGTTTTCAGTGAAATTATTATGTTCCAGGGTATAAAAATCGTCCCAATACTGTTTTGTGCCCARTTTCGATGTTTTGAAATCCATTATCAAGCAAATACTTGGCCAATCAACCCATCTTGAAAAACATGTTGTAAGRGCACAAGACTGAAAAAATGAGTTCTCTCGCAACTGCCATTTGTGTGGCAAATGGCCATCTCATCAAAAGCGTGGCAAAGGGGMTGCCCCCACCTTTTGCTCAGTGGGGGCGACAAAATCGCGGATAAATCACCGATAACGAAATTGTGCTATATAAAGCATGGYAGATCCTGTGTGGATAGAGAGAGGAGAAGGTTCMATTTGGCAAAAAGAGCTGCAAGCAAGGTTGAAAATGAGTGGTAAGATGTTCACAGTTTTGAGATTTGGACCTATTAGATATGGTATGAGTCTTTGGGATAAATWTGCGTGCAMTGARGGAGTGAAGATTGTAGAGACTGCGGCARGCAACAGAGAAGAATTTRTCCAAGAATTGAARAGTGGAAAATTTGCCCAAGTTGACTTCATTGCACGGACATTTCAATCCGTGAAGCAGACGGGAAATTTTGACTCGGAGTTGTTGGAATTGATCAAAGAACACACCGAGGTTAAGGGTATTGCACACTGTGGTGCCGGATACGATCAAGTGGATGCCCACAAGTGTGTGGAACTCGGATTTGTGTTGAGTAACGTCCCCGATGCCGTTGCTCCAGCAACCGCCGATACCAACGTTTTTCTCATTTTGAGTGCCACCAGAAACTTCCAAATTGGCCATGATTTACTCATGAAAGGCCAATGGAAACACAATATGAATGCCGCTGGTGCTCCAATGGGTATGGGGATCCAAGGAAAAACTATTGGTATTCTAGGAATGGGTGGTATCGGACGTGTGGTCAGAGACAGATTGAGTGGTTTTGATTGTAAGATAGTCTACTACAACAGAACAAGATTGAGTCCGGAACTCGAAAAAGATAGTGAATACGTCCCCGACTTGGCGGAAATGGTTGCTAAAAGTGATGTCATTTCAATCAACTGTCCGCTGAACAAAGCCACCAAGCATTTGGTCAACAAAGAGTTGATTTCAAAAATGAAACCCGGTGTTGTGATTGTCAATACGGCTAGAGGTGCAGTGGTTGACGAGAAGAGCGTCAAGGCTGCGATTCAGGAAGGAAAGGTCCACTCGTATGGTAGTGATGTTTTCGAAAACGAGCCATTTGTTGATGAGGAGTTCATCAACATGCCACAGGTTGTGTCATTGCCACACATGGGAACCTCGACTGTTGAAACGTTGCTGGACATGGAAAAGGTTGTGCTGGACAACGTCAAGGAATTCGCACAAACAGGAAAGGTCTTGACTCCGGTGCCTGAAATGTCCCAGCACTAAACGGTTCAGTTATATGTCGCAGAAATGGCATTAATGTGGTTTGTTTACTTTTCCCTTGACGCATATTAATGCGCTATGTTTGTAATRATCTGTTTATACTATTGTGGCYGCACATGGTCCATCGTTTCGTGTTTAATAGAAAAGTATCAGAATCGCTTTYTTTTCCATCCATAGCAAAAATAWGCTTGATTGTACCGRTTGGTGATYGTTTCAGTTGAAAATTGAACACAATATATATACTGCTTGTGTTAAACTAGACATGAAACWSCATGGTGGAAGAGGGGGAGAGGAGAGGGTCTAATTGGAGGCGTGTTATCTAAAGTGTCGATTGTGCGGCGAGGTTTTCCATCTACGATGAAGTTGAACATATTTTAATGCTACTACGTAGCTACCTAATAAATGCTGTCACGTTACACCTTGATCATGCCACTGATATTTCAAAGACTATTYTCATGTYYACCACAACTTKATATTTRCTATCTGCGATTGTGTAGAKCTATATGCCATTCTTTTCCRCTAGGAAAGCTCCTGCTATGCTATTCATTGCTGCTACCACACTACTTCCCCCAACTGATAACTAGGATAKAATGCTGATTGCTACCACAAGACGACTCATTTGTCAAAGCAGTACTACTAYAAGAAACTGATTACCATCAAAATACTACAACTTCTGYCARAGTGCTCTAAATTGTGCCAAAGTGCTGCACCACCAATAAGTGCACTGCTACTTTTGCCCTTCCCAGCTGCCACCCTGGMTATTTTTCCGGCGCTTTTTTGATATTTTTCCTGGGGCCGCGCCCWTGGGCTCTCCCTGCCCGCGGCCCGCAAYTCACCTCCCACTGCGTGCATASAGATCTGTTCTCCCTCCAGATCTTCTCTCTCCACCAATTTCCACCCCCTCCAGCACAACGCCCATGCCCGCCCATTCCAGCTCTGCCCCGAACGCCATGACAATTTCACATCTTTCGCAGCTGCCGTGCTACTCGTCATTGCGGCCCATTTGGCGCCCACTGGCCGCTGTCGCCCTTGCCGCCTGCAACTGTCCCGCGCCCATTCCAGGCCTGCTGGCGCCCCAGGACTCGCCTGAGGACATCCGCGCCGCGTTGCTGAAAACCGCCCCGCTCATGGGCCTGCCCAGGGCCCTCGCTGCTCTCTCCACCCTGCCGCCCGACAGCCCTGGCACCACTGGTGCCGCCGGCGCCGGCGCATCGTCGGTGGCCGCGCAAAACTCCCAGCCATCGTGGGAGACGGTGTGTGCTCGCGGCGAGGCGCACTGGGAAACCGTCTACGGCCCAGTKTCGCCGCGCGTCAAGGCTGCCATGGCCGCCCGCCACCACGACCTGCTCCCCTGGACGCAGCACGCCGTCTACGGCGCGCTGCTAGCCGACTTCTCGGTGTTGTCGCCCCAGACCACCCAGCTGGCCATCGTCACCGTTCTTGCCGCCATGGACGCGCAGCCAGAACTGCACGGCCACAGCATCGGCGCCGTCAARGGCCTTCACATCGACCAAGCCACCGTGCGCGCGGCTCAGCAGCTGGGCCAGTCGATTCGTCACGTGGCCTCGCGCAACTCCACGTGATTTTGCAGCAATGGTGGATTTTTTTTCTYCAAACCGTCTGTCCCTTTATATAGATGGTGTGGAACAAGAGATTTTTCTTTCCACAAGGATGGCGCCTGCWAACCACGACGCCTATGCGGAGCAGATGCAGTTTTTGGCCGAGTTTCTGAACGGCCAGCACGGCAGCAACGAGGCGACGCCGTCGTCCCACTCGGTGTCGAACTCGGTGTCTGACCGAGACACCCAGGTRGCGCTCGATCTGGCGATGTTTGCCAACGACGAGTTCACCATGTTCGACGATTTGGAAGAGAAGCTTCCGCAGGAGGACATCGACAGCATTCTGGGCGGGGGCCCAGGCGGGCCCCAGGGCGGGGCCGCGGGTYCAGGACCCGCCGAAGAAGCTTCGGGGCCGCCTCAGCAGTCGTTCCAGCAGCCCACGCTGCATCCAGACCTGTCGCAAMGGTACTCCGCCAAAAAGTCTTCATACCAAGACACCATGGCGCAGCACATGGCTTTCCAGTCTCCAGCGGTGCCCTCAACGATCCACGAATTACTCAACTCCAGTGCTAACGCGTCGAATCTGACGGTGCGACAGTCCACCTTTACTAATCAACTATCGCCAAATCCTGCTCCCAACAACGGCGTTCCGCTAAGCTCGAACCCTAACCCCAGCGTGCCTCTTGGTGCCCAAACAACACTTTCGGCYGCCGGTCTTTCGTCCAGCCAAATCGGCGCCTTGGGGGGCTTGGTAGCAGATCATCTTTCCCAACAACGACATCAACAGCAGATGCAACAGCAGTTTTCGACGCAAACTGTACCACAGATGCCCCAGCAGCAGTCACAAATGCAATCTTCTGCTCTCCTTAATCAACTTCTCCAATCGGTAGTGTCCTCCGGTTTAAACTCATCAACTGCAAACACGCTGGCCTTGATTTTGCAACTTCAACAATCAATACAACCGCAACAGCAGCAGCAGCAGCAGCAGCAGCAGCAACAGCAACAACAACAACAGCAACAGCAACAACAAGCCCCATCACCAATGACACAACTGTCTCAACAATTTTACTCTCCATCTTCAGTTCAGTCTTTGCCACAACCACCGCAGCCACTGATTTCGCAACACACTTCATCCAGTAGTTCCATACCACAAACGACATTCGTACAGGATGACCCATCCAAGAAAAAGAAGAAGAAGTTGACGTTTAAAAATTCACATCCTGAACAACAGCACCAATCACACAACTCTAATCTTCAAACCCATACCCCCGACTCACTCGATAGACCGAAAATATCATTCACCCAGCCAATCACCAACATTGCAGCTACCGCATCAACAACCAATCTGGCTGCAAACTCCATCTCTGAAGAAGAAGAAGCCAAACGTTCTCTSAAAGGTCTAGCTTCACATAGATCCCGTCTCAAGAAGAAAAACGAAGAGCTTCAGAAAGAAAAACAGCTCAAAGAAGCCTTAGAATTGAGTGAAGCATTAAGAAAACGAATTCAACAGCTGGAAACTGAAAACAGAATTCTGCGTGATTTGGTCACTGAAAAGAGTGGCAGAAGAGAAGATGAAGAGCTGGAAAAAATGAGAAAAAGGGTCAAACTGGAAATTAAGAAATAAGGTTTAAAAATGTAAAGTTATGTATAGGACCAGTATATATGTTATATATATATTATGTGTTCATCCATCTGCGTGCTATTTCGTCGATTTTCTTGGATGCCTGTTTATTTGTCCATTTTCCCATCCCCCAGAATCTGTACTCTTTGAAGTTAGGAACATTGTCAGTGGCRGTGGATTCTTTCTCTTGGGAAAGGRAGTGAGAGGGGGAGGWAAGYGATGCATTTYTGTCTGCTGCAGGCTTTTCCCAGACCTTGAAGTCGTCGTGTACTGGGATCCATTCTTGGTGTCTCCATTTTTTGGATCTCGTCATTTCTGCAATACGGGAGATGGCTCTTTTRTAAGAGAATTTTTCATCTTCACCTGTGAAYTGTGAAATGTTTGTGAAGTTCACAGACTTGGTTTCCGGTGCTACCTGGTAATCCTTTTGGTCGTAAAATGTGGTATGGGGTCTGTAGGGATTGGACAAGTCTTGTGCCGTTTTCGAATACATTTCCACATCTTGGAGACAGGCGTCGGTGGTTGAATCTTGAAATAAGTCGTCCAAAGGAGCCTGCAAATTCATCATCAATTTACATTTCGAATCATACAATGCATCGATAAAACTGATGAGTTGTCTTGCTTCATTCTTTTTGGTTAGCGGAATGACGGGAACATTGTCTATGATTACRGTTGGAAARTGGTTAGATATTGAAATAAARTCACTGCTGCTGAATCTTGAATCTTGCACGATATCCTTGAAATCAAAATATGCCGTGGTATCGTTACATTTAGGTATAGCAAGTTCACGCCCATATGACTTCAGTATGATTCTGTTACTTTGCGACAGATTGATTCCTGACARCAGATTTTTCCAATATTTTGGGTCATTGATTGAAATCCAGGGTTTTTCGTGGTGGTCGTGCTCTTGTAGGTGGGTTCGATAATCYTTGAGTCTGTTCATAGACCAGACGTCGCATCTAGCCAGCAASACTTTCTCAAAATCGGTCGAATTGTTGATACCTCCGGAATACAGGTTCTCCGGAAGACGGTTGGTGGAKGTCACGAGCACACCACCCAGTTTAAAAAAGTAGGTGAATAGCAAGTTCATGATTTTGAAGGTGGTCACATCAGGCAGGCTGAACTCGTCCAGAATGAGGACATTGCACTTCCGAATCAAATCGTTGGCAATTTTGTACACCAGGAGTTCATTCTCCAAACTAAGATAGGAATGGTTGGATTTTCTTGTTTGTTTGGACTCGTTGTTGATTTTGTTCAAAATCCACTGGTTGAAAATGTTGCAATGCAGTCTCCATTTCGACTCGTTGGCCAACGATTCGGCAAACATGTCTATCAGCATGGACTTTCCACAGCCAACATCGCCCGTGAGAATCAGACCCCGGGGGTAATCCAGGCGGTTCAGCTCATCGATGTCGTTCAGCTTCACCACAAGGCTCTGTTTGCTTCTTTCGGTGACCCATTGTGGCARAACCGATTTATCCAGCGACTCGATTTTGCGGACATACGATCTGATGAGGATTTCCGTCAGCTGCGGCGTCTTGTAGTTGTGCAAGACGTGTGCCAGCGACGACAATTTCTTCACCACCGCCAGCTGGTTAGGGTCCGGGTCCAGTTGCTGRAGCGCAATGCGAGACTTGTAGATATGCAGCGGGTCGCACGACACCAGAGACCCCGGCGACGTGTGCTGGAGAGCAGTCCGGGCGGTTCCCAGCGGGCCAGACGTGAGGCGGTTCATGCTGGAAACAGGTCTGGGTCGGATATATCGATTCGGCGTACAAAGTTACAAAAAGCTACTGTAGATGAATTTTGGATTTGGAATGGATCCAGATCTGGCACGCACAGAAGATGAAGAACACCACGTACAGCGCCACGGCTCCAAACACGGTTTTGGCAACGGCCTTGCCGTCGGACGGAGCCGTGATGGACCCCATCATGGTCTCGTGCTCCGTGTAGAACAACACGCCGATCACCGTCAAAATCACCACCCCGAAGGCGGAAATCACCGTACACGCCCATGCCTGTGCTGGCTGTCACAAAACGCCCTCTGCGGCTCCATGTTAGTATCGTGTTCCCTCAAATTTGGCAGCTGCCCAATGGTCTRAAACTTACCGCCACCACTGCTTTCATGTTGTCTGGTCTGCTCTACAGAGGAACAGCAGGCAGCCATTTGTGGCGGCAAATTTCACTTCAAGAGTGCCGTTGCGCGATGGGAGCACAGAGAAGGCGAGGGAGCAGAGGGGAGCCCGAGAGGAATGGGGGATGGGTGATGGGTGATGGGTGATGGGTGATGGGTGATGGGTGATGGGTGATGGGGGGAGGCGAAAGGGGGAGTGGAGGGGTGTACGGGGAAGAAACAAGTGAGTTCTTTATTTTCTTTAACCGCAAGAAATTCGTTGGTGTTATGGGAGAAAGCTGGTGAAAACATGACAGATGGAAGCTGATAACGTTGAGCTGCAAGAGATTTTGGTAGGATATTCTGGAGAGTGTGTGTCTGGGAGGAACCTAATGTTTATTGGGTAGTCAATAATGTCTTGACAAACATACTAAGTATATACCAAGGCCTGTACTTACTGTTCGGATGTGAATCTGTTGGAAAAATGCTACGGTTATACTCAGAGAAAAGCAAGAAAAGGTGAATTTCCAAATTGTTGACYATCTACTGGATGACACTATTTTCAGTCTTGGCCAACAAAACCAATAAAGATATGTGTCTGGGGCGGTGGGGGCTGGTAAGCGGTATTTTACAGTACAAAGAAAGATGCCTGAAATTGGAGGGTTATTGGGAGGACGATTAATGGTAGTTGAATAGTAAAAAAACCTTGAACCCATTGAACGATCCTCAATAATGGACTTTCAGCCAGCAAAACTGTACAAAAAAGATCCACAGCCTCTTTTAAGATTGATTTACAACCACCTTCAGTTTTGTTTGTCAAAACTGACATTGTTGGGTGTTGTTGTTTTTTTTTTTTTTTGTGATAAGATGATTCATTTTTGGTTATTCGACGTTGTATCCACTTGATAAAAAACCTAAGACCTTTTTAAACCACATAATTTTGTTTTTGATGAAAACCTCTTGGGGAATGATTTTCCATAATGAAGTAACAMTCTCAACATGGAAAACGACAGCGGAAACACTTGAAACGGGTTGAATAACATTGTGAAGTCAAAGGATTCATTTTTCAATTGTTACATTTCCTCTCAAATTGATTCAGCACAAAAAAAATACCCAAAAAACCCCTCTATCAATCTCTCAGCTTACAAATTGCACCAGATTGATAAATAAAAAGGTGCTATCTTACATCCCATTTTCTAGACCTTTTCTAAAGCGTGAAAACACCACATGACATTATTACAAAAACATCACAATTGCCAACACGAAAGAAAAAAAAATTAATCAATATTTTTCTTTTCATGCTTTTCTAAGGTCCCGTTTTCAAATCTTTCCTCAATACACCCCCCAGTTGCAGTACCATACAAACCCACCTCCAATTTACTCAAGTCTCTCTTCATTTCCTTCCAAAAATAACAGTTTTTTTTTAATATTCAAACAAAAACTATTTCATTTATTTTCTCCAATCTTCTGTTTTTAGCTTACATTCCAATGATACGCTTTTCCACCCTCCTTCTATGTCTAATAATTCAATTTGGTGATGGCAGTGGTAGCAAGTCCGAAGCGCAGCGCGAAGTTGGTCAACATGAAAACTATCAAGTACAATGATTTTGTGATTGAAAGAAGAGCTGTTGTGGAAACGTATGGATAGTGGTACGCACAAAGAGGCCGATGTGGTGTTGTTAAGACGAGGGAGGCGACTAGATGGTGTGCTTCACTTGACAACGCATCATTTTGTTTTTAAAGGAAGTGGKGTGGAGCTGTGGTATTGTTATCCGTTGATTGAACGTGCGGAAATGGTGAGAGGTGAAATAGAAGCCAGAGAAGACGATTCGGGCCTTGTGGCAACGTTGACCAGCTGGGTGGCGGACGAGGAAGAAACTACCAGTAATGTTGTGGGTATTCGATTGTTGTTGAGGGACTTCAATGTGATTTCTCTGGAGTTTAGTAGTGCCGCCATTGCAGCACAGGTGTTTGCTATGATGCGAAACCAGTGCAATCTACCCCGAGATGCCCTTTATGCGTTCTTTTACAAACCAGGGCCCAAAGAAAAAAAGGTCGACGTTCCAGACGTGCCATTGAACCCTGTGGATGGCTGGAGAGTGTGTGATTTGAACAAAAACTACGAGCTGTGCGACACCTATCCACGCAAACTGTTGGTTCCAGCCAATATCAAAGATTCCGTCGTGGTGGAGGCAGCATCGCATCGTTCCAGGGGCAGACTGCCTGTTTTGAGTTTTGTTTTGAATGGTTGTGTCATGATGCGGTCTTCGCAGCCTTTGGTGGGGTTGAAGCAGAATAAAAATCTGGCGGATGAATTCCTGATGAGGTCTTCAGGCATCTCAATCATTGTCGATTGTCGGCCTAAAGCCAACGCRATGGCACAGCTGGCCCTAGGAGCCGGAACAGAACCTGCAGGATCATATGGTGCCGAAAAGGTATACCTGGGATTGGAAAACATCCATGTTATTAGGGAAAGTTTGAACAAAGTCAAGTCTCTTCTCAAGGATTCCGACATCCACGGCCCCAAATGCGTGAAATTGCAGGACTTTGAAAAGACGGCATGGCATGAACATATCACTAGAATTTTGAGGGGGGCGCAGTATTGTTCTGAAATGATGAAGAAGGGCAGGGGATTGTTAGTTCACTGTTCCGACGGATGGGATAGAACCGCCCAAATATGCTCTTTGGTCAAATTGATCATGGATCCATGTGCACGGACCTTTGATGGGTTTATCCGTTTAGTTGAAGAAGAATGGTGCTCATTTGGCCACAGATTTGTTGAAAGAAATGGCAATCCCACCTTTATTGACCATAGTGAAACTTCAAAGCTTCAAAGATATGTTACCAACTGGCCCAATCGAAGTTTGGAATGTCCTGTCTTTCTACAATGGTTATACTGCGTCCAGCAACTATTGTTAATATACCCCAACGAATTCCAATTCAATGAAAGATTGCTACGACGTTTGGTATACCATTTATACTCGTGCCAATATGGCACATTTTTGGCCGATAATGAGAAACAAAGAATGGAATTACCACCAACCATATCCGTATGGAAATATTTTCTAATAAGGAAAAACGAATTTGCCAACCCTAATTACAAGAACGAAACACAATATTTACAATGGGATCAACTGAAAATCGTTCCTTGGTGTGAGTTATTCATGACAGAAATCCGTTAAGATGAAAAAGTTATATATATATATAGATAGATAGACAGAGAGGGAGAATGTGAATCAATGCATTGTTATTTGATTTGTAATCGTTTTTTGTGTAAGAAAGAAAGGAGTTGTGTCATTCTTCCGGTCGATAATGGATTTCCAGCTTATTGCCAATTTCCCCCATAAAAACAGACATTTGACCTGCATATCTTGACTGTTGRATGTCACGTGACACATTTGCTGTGTGCAACGCGCTTTGTGTGAAGTGATTCACTTTAATGCGACGTTGTTGGTGCTCGGCGATTCTGGCGTGATAGCATTTTTTTCAGCTTTAGTTTCTTCAGCCATGGGCACCGTGGTCCCCACGCCAGGGACACATCCGCAATCCACTTCCTCCTCCCGGCGCGCGTCCCAAATCAGTTTCCACACGGCTTCCCGTGGACCGATCCGCTCACTCGATAAAATGATTTAAAACCCCCCCGCTCTTTCCTACAAGAAAGACACTGTTAACAGTATATAAGCAGGAGTGTCTACGACAGAAAACAAGCATGTTGAGCAAGAGCATTTCGCAATTAAAGGTGGTTAGACAATGTGTTTCCAAGAGAAACCTGTCGATTCATGAGTTCAGATCCGCCGCCTTACTCAAGTCGTATGGTGTCGGTGTTCCAAGAGGAGAAGCTGCCACGACTCCAGAACAGGCGTACCAATGCGCCAAGGACTTGAACACCAACGAGATGGTGTTGAAGGCCCAAGCCTTGACCGGTGGTAGAGGTAAGGGACACTTTGATAACGGACTGAAGTCCGGTGTCAGATTGGTGGAGACCCCAGAACAAGTGAAGGAATTGTCTGAAAAGATGTTGAACCACAAGCTGATCACCAAGCAAACCGGTGAACAAGGTAAGATTGTCACCGCCGTCTACGTGGTTGAAAGAAAGTACGCTCTGCAAGAAGCATACCTGTCCATTGTCATGGACAGAAAGAACCAATCCACCATGATCATTGCCTCCTCTCAAGGTGGTATGGACATCGAAGGTGTTGCTAAGACCAACCCAGACGCCATCAAGAAGTTCTCCATCAACATCGATGAGGGTGTCACCGACGCCACTGCGCTGGAAATCGCCTCTGGCTTGAGCTTCACCGCCGATGCCGTTCCTAAGGCTGCCAAGACCATCCAAACCTTGTACAAAATCTTCAAGGAAAAGGATGCCACCCAAATCGAAATCAACCCATTGTCTGAAACCAAGGAACACGAAGTCATGTGTATGGACGCCAAGTTCAACTTCGACGACAACGCTGCCTACAGACAATCGGAAGTTTTCTCCTGGAGAGACCCAACCCAAGAAGATGCCGACGAAGTCACCGCCTCCAAGTACGGTTTGAACTTCATCAAGTTGAATGGTAACATTGGTTGTTTAGTCAATGGTGCTGGTTTAGCCATGGCTACCATGGATGTTGTCAAGTTATACGGTGGTTCTCCAGCCAACTTCTTGGATGTTGGTGGTACTGCCACTCCTGAAACCATCGAAAAGGCCTTTGAGTTGATCTTGACCGAAAAGAAGGTTTCTGCCATTTTCGTCAACATTTTCGGTGGTATCGTCAGATGTGACTTTGTTGCCGACGGTTTGATCCAAGCCACCAAGAACTTGGGCCTCAYCATCCCTGTCGTTGTCAGATTACAAGGTACCAACTTCGATATTGCCAAGAAAATGATCAACGAGTCCGGCTTGAAGTTGTATCTTGAAGAAGATTTGGACAAGGCTGCTGAAAAGGTTGTTGAATTGGGTGCTACCAAATAACTCTCTTGCTTATGCTTATAATTGTTATGACTATATTCCGTTTTTGTTCAATATATTTATAAAATATATTTATTTATTCATGTCTGCACATTGCACATTGCACAGTTATGTATATATAGTTGATGAAACTTGCTGTAGAGACAGCGGTTGCGCTGAGGAAACGATGATTTCAAGCTTTGGTCTGTTCAAGCAAAAGGTCCACGTAGTCTCTTTGTTTGATATTGCTATGCAGTTTGTTTCCACTTTGGTCGATGAAGTACTGTTTGACATCGTTGTCAAACTTGACAAAGGTGAAGTCTTTTTCTTCTTCTTCTCTTTCCAATTTATCACTCAACAGAGCACCCCCCAGTCTAGGAAGATTTTCCTTGGAGCTTTTGGCACTCATGGTAACAACGCTGGCACTGGACTTCTCCACCTCTTTGACTTCGTGAGTATCGTTYAACTCCTTTTCTTTTTCTCTTTCTCTTTCAAGTTTATTCATTTTTGTTTGGTCGATGTAGTTGAAATGTGGTCTCAACATACAAGTATCTTCGATGTTGGTGAAATGGATCGATCCATCGGCCGCCCTACATCCTATCAAATACTTGTTTCCACCCAGCTGGCCCGGTTGAGCACAGATGCTCTTATTTGGCGATTCCTTGATTATCACTCCTTTCAACACCTGCTCTTTGACGTTGTATTTCTGTGAAACCTCCTGGCTGAAGAACTTATTYTCATCAAACGGTATTCTCAACGTCACTACTCCGGCCTCGTCCTTCATTTTCATGCTTGCTATTTCACTGTTTTGCGCCTTATTGGGATACTGGAACAATATCGGTTTCAGATTGCCACTATTGTCGCCACTGGGGACGTTCAGATGGATTGGAAAGCTTTCAATGATCGGGTCGTCTTCGTTGTCTGAGTCTTCCTCTTCCTCTTCCTCTTCCACGACAACACCCTCACCTTCACCCTCGCCTTGCATCACTACATCGCCATCGCCGTTGCCGTTGCCGTTGCCGTTGCCGTCACCGCTTCTACCAACATCGAGGTCTTCTTCTACCTTCACCTTCACCTCAATTTTCTCTTCTTCCTCACTGACAAACAAAGAACTCATTGTCTTTTGTGTGCCGAAAAGAAAAAACCCAGGAAACAAACGGTCCTGCTTACTGTATTTTCCACTACAAGAAAGGTTWAAAAAAAAATTGATTCCAAGCATGAATTTTTTTTTTCACATTTCATTTAATGATGTTTTTTTTTTCTTTTGGGCTTGATTTCATCTCCACACAGGACGGAAACCAAGATGGCGGACGACGATGACGGAATGATGATGAATTTCAGTATGCCTACCAGTGAGCAGTTGGCCGGCATGAAAAAAAAACCGCTCCAATTYGGGTCTTGGAAAGAAAGACAGAATCTCAGAAATAGCATTGCCGGTAGAAAGTTCACYGTCAAGGGTGCCAACAGCACGCCATTGGCACCAAGAAAGAGAAAACAGGAATCGGCAACCCAGGGAAAGGGCACGGAMTCGGAGGCGGAAAAGGACAAAGAAGGGCCTAGGAAAAAAGCAACGGGTGCCAACGGCTCTAATGTCGTGTCGTCTCTTTTCACAGCTAATCCAGAAGTGCAACAAAGAGACTATGAGAAGATAATCGATGAATCCAAATTAAAGCCRTCCAATGCTCCGATTTGGAACGATCCAAACTCGGATTTCASTCAATTTGGTCTACATTCCAATATTCTCAAGTGTTTGACTGATTTGAAGTACAGCAAACCTACCAAAATTCAAAGATTGTTCATACCTAAATTGGCCTACACTTCGCAAACCCAACCAAAGGACATGTTTTTGCAAGCACAGACCGGTTCTGGTAAAACTCTGGCGTTCACCTTGCCTATAATCAACATACTTCTGAACTCGCAGGGGAGAATCACCAGAGAATCCGGTATCTACGCCGTTATTCTAACTCCAACGAGAGAATTGGCGCAGCAAATCTACAACTTTTTGGAAGACTCCCTCTGTAAAAAGGCGTGTAACTGGATTATTCCCGGTATCGTCATTGGTGGTGAAAAGAAAAAGGCGGAAAAGGCAAGATTGAGAAAGGGTATAAACATATTAGTTGCTACCCCGGGTAGATTGGTGGACCACATTGAAAACACAAAGACTCTAGATTTGTCCAAGGTCAGATATCTGATTCTAGATGAAGGTGACAGATTGGTTGAACTGGGTTTTGAAGAGTCGATCACCAAAATCATCAAAAAATTGTCCACAGATTACAAGGATAACAACCATCTGGGACCTTTGAAGAACGTCTTACCTCCAAGCAGAGTGAATGTGTTGTGTTCTGCTACTCTCCAAAACAACGTCAAGAAACTAGGTGAAATAACGTTGAACAACCCCGAAATCATTAGCTCTAACCACCAAGATTCCAAAGACTTGGATCACATGAAAGCACCGGACCAATTGATCCAAGAAGTGGTTGTGGTGCCACCTAAATTGAGATATACAACGTTGAGTGGTAGTCTGATGAATTTAACCAACAATGAGGAGTCCTCCGGTGTTTCTAAATCAATTGTGTTTTTGAGTTGCTCCCATTCTGTAGACTTCCATTTCATTGCTTTGACTAAAAATGGTAAACGGTTGAAAGTCGAAAAGGACAAGCTGAACAAGTCAGCTAAAGAATTGGAAAAGGAAAAAGAAAAAGAAAAGGAGAGACTGGAGAACAAAGACAGTGCTGAACCAGCAGAAAATGAAGGTATTGTCACTGCAATGACGGCGCCAAACATCAACCCAAATACTATCATCTACAAATTGCATGGTTCATTGTCGCAACTATCAAGAACTRCCACGCTACATCACTTCACAAACAACACTACTCAAAACTGTATTCTTCTCTGTACAGATGTTGCGTCTCGTGGTTTGGACTTGCCTGAAATTGACAATGTCATCGAATATGACCCTCCCTTTTGTGTAGCAGACCATCTTCATAGAGTCGGTAGAACAGCAAGACTGGGTAAAAAGGGTTTATCCATTCTTTTCCTGCTCCCTGGAGATGAAGAAAAATATATTGAGAAAATCAGTCCATTACATGATGAAGGAACAATCAAATTCATCAACTTTGAAACCATTCTGGAAAAGGCGTTTGGTGAAACAGAAACCACCAAGGACAAGGCTCAAAAATCCAACAAATTCAATAAACAAGGATCATGGGATATACATGCCACCACTTATCAATTAAGCTTRGAAAAATGGTTATTGGAAGATAGCAGAGCTATGGAAATAGCCACCGATGGTTTCATCAGTCATATCAGAGCGTATGCTACGCATTTATCTGCCGAAAGAGATATGTTCAATGTCAAAAAAATACATTTAGGACATTTGGCCAAATCCTTTGGTTTGAGAGAAACCCCTAAAAAGCTATCCACTAATAGTACTGTTGCTGGAGAAGATGCCAAAAAGAAGGAGAGTAACAAGAATAAAATGTGGAGATTGGCCAGAATGGCAGTTAGACAGCAGAATGATGAGTTCAACTTCGCTTGATTCCCAGTGCACTTTTTTAAAACAACAAACTTGTATAATAACTATAGATTTGCTAAAATATCTTTGATTTGATCACTCAATGAGTTGTTGGTGATATCATTTTCAAACTCATAATAGTTCAAAAGGCTTTTGATTAGACTTTTATTGGTATTCTTCCCWTTAAATTTTTCTCCCACTTTGTAGCATATGCATCCAAGGTACCCGTAGCAGTATTTGATAAGCGTGTTGGGTTTCTTRATCAACGGTATTTTATCCATCAGACTTGTCATTTTGTAGCAATCCAGGCTATCAAAAATATCCAAATGTGATATAAATGCAAACAAATACCCCAAGGAAAATAAGCAATTCTGTTTACTTAGTTCCGTTTGTTTTGTATCATTTTCAAATACATTATTATCACCAACCACATCCCATAGAAAATTCCATATTTTTTCATTAATCAAAAGAGRTATTATCAAATGATTGTTTTCATACGAATTGCAACTGATGAAAATACAGCATTTGAGTAGTTTGTTTAGGATTGTTTTATCTTCAATCTCAAATAGCTTGCAAGCAAATTTCATTGTTAAGTCAACTAACTGGTCACTATCTGTGTAGAGTAATTTTTTGTGAAGTAAGTCCATAATTCTTTCGATATATTTAGGCTCATCCAGCAGTTTTATGGAAAACTCAAAAACCAGAGATTTCATCTGGGTCATTCTATCCAATTCATCAACAGTTAAATTGCCTATGAGTTCCAGTATCAAGCTATATGTTGAATCGTTATTGTGGCAAGTTGCAATCCAATCCATTGCAGTTTCTTTGAGCAAACCCTTGTGGGYATCAATTTCAGTTTTAGTTGATTCAAATACTGTCAATTCTGTCGAATCAATGAGTTGTTTTAGATTTTCACAAACAAGATCTTGCATGCAATACTGGTCAAAATCGGAGATTTCAAAAAAGTTCATTAAAAAGATATCTCCAACAAATAATCCGGTATTCATTCTGATAGAATGAGCAATTGTTTCAATGAATGGTGTGTTTTTTCTGACAATGTTTTTTTTCAAAAACAAAGCAAAATCTTTTTCTGTATTTATTTTGGTCAAAAGCGTCAGTTTTAACTGCAAAACCTCTTTGTGATTCTGTTTTCGATTCATCCAAAATTTCAGTTTTTCAAATATCATATCCAGTTCCAACTTRAAGCTTTCTGTATCTCCAATTTGTTTTAGTTCCAGCAAAGATTTGCAGGTTTTTTGCGCAGAAAACAATCGGTTGCTTTCATTATGGGTGTCTGTAGTTCCACTTTTACCAGTTTGTAGCTTCTGAAATCTGTCTCCATCTCCATCTCCATCTCCATCTCCATCTCCATCTTCATCTTCATCCGAGAGATTCCTCTCTTCCAGCCTGAAACTTCTGGTATTCCCATATGTTTTAGACACGGAAGCATGGCTATCTGGACTGCGATCGTGTTGTTTGGCAGTGGAGTTATCTGGAAGCAGGTCTTCGTCTTTCTTTCGACTTTCCGACTCCAATTGTCCAATTCTGGATGTGAATTTTTGAATTGTGTTTGCTACTCCTGATAAATACTCCTCGTCCGACGCCACTGCTGACATTTTTGGTTCTGGGTTGGTATTCATTTTGTGTCTTTTAAACGTATGTAATGTTCCTTGACTATTTTCCAGGTCATCAAAGTCAAAAAACACCCCTAAACCTTTCACTGCCGCCTTTTCCTTTTGCCCTCCAGCATCCAGGCTGCCTGTCTCATCTACAAAAGTCTCCTCAAAAGAACTCATAAATGCACTCTCACATGGCGTTTCAACTTGGCTACTCGCCATGCTTTCAGCACACGAAAACTCGCTGTTGATGCTTGACATGCTTGACAGGCAATCAACCCTACTGTCATGTTTCGTGGGARACAGTGTCACATTACAATACTTACCTCTTTTACGTCCCCTGTGGCCATACACCGCCATGTTGATGGTGTTGGGCTCAATGCCTTCTAAGAAACACACACCCTCTTTTCGTGTCTTCATGTTTACTGTTGAGCGTGAGACGCGACGTGCTGCCAGGTGACGCGACGCGACGCGGTGCGATGCGGTGCACTTCATGAATTGATGTGTCAATACTGGCGGTGAAAAACATGTTCTGAAGCTAGTGGAGGGTGTTCTGAGGGACTTTATCTCAGTGAAAAGTGTTGTGAGAACGTTTCCAGATATTGAGTTTTCTTGAAACACTTGTTGGTTATTTTAGTGAAATTCGTTGACTTTTTGGGGAGGGGGGTGTTTTTTTTTTTGTTTTATTTTAAACTTGGATTGGATAATTGACAATATGAACACAGAAAACGGCAATAAGTTGATTGTGGCTGCAAAAAGAGCAGATGCATTGGACAAGATCCCGGCTTTTGAAAGTGATCTCGTTCAAACAATTCTTGGAGAATGCCATGAATTGCAAAATAGTATAGATGCCAGTAATGAAGACACCGAAGGGTTGCCAAACTCGGGGATTTTTGCATCGTCTTCAATACCCAGTACGCCGGAAAAGAGTGCAAACAGCAACCGCAGCTTTTTGTCCTCGTCCGTCAACTCTTCTCCTGGGAGCAGATGGGGTGCAGATGAGGTAGGTGGAAATGAAGTAGGTGGAAACTCGCAAACGTTGAAGCATTTGCCCAATTTCATCAGTCAAATGACCATCCAAAGAAATAAACGGTGTCTGTTGGCTTATGAAATGTCCAGAATCAAAAAACTAGACAAGCTGGTGTGGGAAAATGTCGAAGTTTCTGCAGAACAAATGGCAGATCTGTCACATCACGAAAGACGGTATCTGGAAAAATACATTGCACTGATCAATGGTGTCAAAGGTGTGATGCCGTCTGTTGATTTGGGAGGTAAACTGGAACCTCCAAGTGAGATTTTCATTGACGTCCGGGTTYTGAAAGATGCAGGGGAAATCATGACTGAATACGGAGTCTTCAATCTGACCAAAGATTCCCAATTTTTTGTTCGGAAGRTGGACGTGGAAAGGTTGATCCAACAAGGCTATCTCAAGCAAATTTGAACCCACASGGGAAACCACTGGAAACTGGCTGGAAACGACACGGGAAACCAACTGGAAACTACCTGGAATCCACCTGGAGTCCACACGGAAGCAAATGCTCTACAGTTTCGATAGATGTTGATTCAAGACATTGCAAAAGCTCTCAAAGGTCGAATAATTGTATCCCGATCTCCATATAATTTGCTGGGTTTCGAACTTGACCTCAAAAACATAGCTTGATCCATCCGATATGCATTTTTGGGAGCGTCGATAACTTCGGGAAAACACATTGCCTGGGAATTTCATTATCAGGGAATCTTTCAAATGCAGCCATAAATAAGGCAKTGATTTCACAAATTCAATTGTGGCTTTTCTACTCTGGCTGTTAATGTCACCAACGAGTCTTTTGCAATATTGATTTGACGTGATGTTTTTACCACGATAATTGAATAGTTCGAAAGGTGGTTTCAAGTCCGTGAAAAACGTCCAGAAMAGTATCCATCTAGTRGTGTATTTTCCTGAMTTGAATCGATGTAYTCCATAGACAATTTGCATGTTCTGAAGATACGGTAATAATCTGCTTATTGTTGAGTGTTTTCCAATCAGAGACGTAAACCATTGGACATCTTGACTATATGATCTGCTATCGTGGAGTAACTTCAATACAAATTTGAAATCTCCGCCATCAGTGATCAGTTCACAATTGTGTCCTATGGTTGGTTTTTTTGTGTATGTCTTTGTACTTCTTGAATGGTGCATGTCCGAAAMCGACGAATAAAATGGCGGATTACACATGGTGAACACCGTGCCATCTTTAGCAAGATTGGCAAGTGTTTTAAAAGAGTTTACTTTGGAATCCACCAATTCCAAATGGATCTTCGACTCCAGATGGTTGGATTCCACGGTTTTCTTGGCCATCTCAATGGATTCCGGAACAATGTCTGTGGCAAGCATGAAATCCAGTCTCGGAATATATTTCAAACACATCAACGGGTATATACAACACTGCGACGTTCCTATATCGAGTCCATAGACAGGACCACCGGTGTTTTCTACATCGCAAAGCTGGAGCAACTGTWCAAGGAAAAGCACATAATCCAGTCTATTGAAATAATTTGGACACAGGTAATTCTCATCCAACAAAACGGTGTATCCCAAGTCTTTTCTGATGAGATACTGCGTCAAAGCAACGACAGCCTGACCGTTTCCAAAATCAAATTCGCCCTTGGGGCCAACAAAACACTTCAACGAAGTGTCTTTTGTTGCAATGTCCAAAAAGTCAAGCTTTCGTGCCATCATTTCATGGCAAAAACACTTCTCCAGCTGTCTAGCAGCGATTGATTGATGGTCCATCTTGGTAACTTTTTCACTCCGAACACGATTTTTCATGTCCAGACCCTTTTCCTGACCCGCAAGACATTCCCCCCGACCCCAGCATGACTTCCAGAGTACTCGACGAGTTCATCATCCAGGAAGTGGCACGTACRTGTCCCGAATCGTTCATTGGATACCACAAATGTATGGAAGATCCCACCATCGAGGACAAAAGTGCATGTGCAACGTATCAAAGAGCATTACAACAGTGTGTGAAGACACAAGTGACGGTGTATMGAACCATTGAAGACCAATGTTCCGCCGTCATCAACAAGTACCAGTCTTGCATYATGTCCGACACTCAGGGAGACAGTAGCAGACAGTGTTACCAAGATCTGGTGAATCTCAGAAACTGTGCTCTCAACATCATTGGCACCGAACAGGGTAAGTCTGTGTCCAAGTAGAAAATCCAATGTGTCGGGATGCTTCTATTTTTCTCTACATTTATCTGAATATATACGTATATATAGATGGATAGATGAATGGATATATATACTTATAATTGATATATGCTGTTGTGCACTGTAGAAAGAAGCAAATCAACCAGCTGCAAAATTTCAATTTTTACTCACAAATGTCGAAACGTAGTGCGATAAAGAACGTTTCTTGGTGTTTGACAGTTTTTTTTCCAAATCTTTTCTCCTTTTCTTTAGGAAAGACCCTGAAATACCGRATACAGCATCCCAAAATTGGATGTTTGAATGGTATTTTTGCGGTGATATCAATCCACTTCTGAACCAAAACATACACATGTGTGTGTGCATGCATGCATGCAGCATATGGTAATGTCATTCAGAAAGCATCTTAGTTCAGTTGTTTGTGGCTAAAAAAAGAATAATAAAGACTCTGTGCTCAAACAACTCTAAGGAGATGCTTACAATATAATCTGTAGTGTAGCATTAGATATTATTAAAAGTATTACACACTATTATACAGTAGAGGTGGTTGGAAGAATTAACTCACTCAGAAACATCATCGTAAAATCCAGTATATACAGGCCCAGAACCCAAAACAAATGGAGATTTGAGCTCTTCGTCATCAAAATCATCTAGCCACAAACATYTCTTATTCAACAAGCCTTTTGCATCCATTTCCTTCARAATGTTCCAACTGGCATCATATCCGCAATAGTCGACACCATCAGTGAACTGTTTGAATAGTAATCTGAAATAGAAATCTAACGACTTCAATCCTCGCAAATACCCAGCATCGGGTTTCCCTTTATGGGCAGGTGGAATGGTGGTGTCTTCGGAAAAATCGGTGTTTCCAATAACACATTGAGCAAAATCAATCAAGCGGACAATGATTGTGGATTTGTTTCTCTCCAAGCCATCGGTATCGGTATCATACATCAACAAAATCGACGATCCATAAAGTCTGTAATCAATCAAGGTCTCAAAAGTAGTCACCAGTTCCGCTATATCATCAATCAGCTTTGGTATATGCTTCAATATGGAAAAGACGCTTTCACCATCGTACAAAAATCTTGCAAGAGATCGAAAAAACTCATCACCACCGCTAATCCTACGTCCGAAATATTTATCTCTATTGATGAACTCTTTCTTACTTTTATCCCATACCTGCATTCCACAGATTCTGGTTCCCAGTTCTCTCGATGTGGTTTCATAACACTTCTTTCTTTGAGATTTCTGTTTCTTGGGTGGYGCTCTGATACCATATTGACGGGTTCCCATTTTCAAATCTAATACGCAAGGATGCTTCATACCTGATGTCAAATCTTCCAATAAAATGAATCTTTCAAATCGAGTATGTTTTCTYAACATATGATTCTCTGCTTGTGGTTTRTTTTCTACTGGTTGCTCATCTTCCATCATGAATATTTCGTTATCGTTGTCCCCATCTAGCTGAATCGAATCCTCAATATCATCATCTTCAATTGCATTTGAGTCGGTATTCAATTGATGTTTCCCTTCTTCCCGCAATTTTTTCAAGCTAGACATGAAAGCATCTCTATCTGGAAATTTCATGTCATCATTAACTTCAAACCCGTGATCATAACTTAAATTATGGTGTAACTTGATATCATCGCTTTGTACGGATGATGGCTCTAATGGATCTGCCACTTCTGTAATTGGAATAAACCCGCTGCTGTTCATGCTTTTTTCTGGTTTTATGATACTACTCGTTGAATATCTATGAAATTTGGGCTTTGATGCTAATAATGGGCTGTTCTTCGCAGATGATGATCTTGAGCGTGATGATGTTGTCGAACTGTTATGTTTTGATAATATTTCATTCTGATAACTACTCCTACGATCTCTCAAAGAGCTGCCTGAAAAGGCTGAAGACTTCCTGTTGGCACGTGCTCTGTTGGTATAGTCTTGAATTGGAGCAAAAACTTCATTGATCACCAATTCTTTTAGTTTGGTATTGACCATAGTTGAACCACTGGTATCAGAATCTCTTGGAAGGGAKGATGGRGAGTTCAAATCTAAACCTGGAATAGAATTAGACTTCCTCAATAGTCCTCCCATTTGATAGTCCTGGGGTGACTTATTGTAATTGTTCCAGAAAGATTGAGGGAAAATATGAATGTTGTCTTCCAAAACAACTTCTGGAACTTCTTCGGACTTGACGCTATTATGTCTTGACGATTTGAATGTCATACTCTGATTTGTGTTTGAAATATTAGCATTGGAGGGGGTATTGAATCTAACAGCGCTTGTTTTATCGCCAATTTGAGGTTCAGTTACAGTCACCTGGGAGTCATTGTCGTGGTTACTGATTGCGGTTGACTTTAATTCAGGTCCAACATTCTCGGTTTGGTTTTCCGGCTCCTGTTGCTGCTCTTCTACTTCTTCGTCAATCAACGTACTATATCGAACATTCAAAACTCCAATATATTTTGGCATAAATTTCAACAATTCCGGGTGTGAAATTTCAATATTTTCATACCATATATTTTCAGCATTTACTAAAGCTTTGCAGACAGCACGATGGCTGAATTTGAAAATRGCAGTATGTCCCCCCACTTTATTTTTGAAAGGTTGTAATTCCACAGCCAACGGATATTTCACTTCTTCTGCATCATCTTCGTTCTCATCYTCATGCTCAAAACAGGTATCATCCGGGGATGATGGTTTTTTGTCTACTGGAGTTCCCATCGATTCTGTTGCCTGAACRATTGGTGTAGATACATCGTTTTCTTCGTTTTGTTGATCTAGGCTGGTGTTTACTATCAATTCATTTTGTACAGTTTCCACTTCAGACTTTATTTCTGGGAAATCAAAAGATAGTTTCCTTGGTGTTGCCTGGTTACTCTTRTGACTTTCAACGCTGTCCCTTGATTCACTTATTGTTTCACTTATTGTACTCATTATGTCCTCATCTTCGGTATGATCAAACTCCGCTTCTGCTGTTAAATGTTCAGGCTCGAAATCTGTATCACTATTGAGCGGTGCATGTGGGTAGTATATAGCAGATGAAACCGGTTCGAGTARTGGTAAAGTTGATATTGAAACCTTTTCGTTATTTTCCAGTGTCTTTTGATGTGTTTTTTCACCTGTTTCTAAGGCTTGTAGAGATGTTCTGCTTGCTGCTTGACTTGGATTATTAAAGATTCCACTGCTAGATTTTGTGGTTGTGGATATTGATGGAGAACTGACTGGAGAAAGCGGGCTTTCGTCGAAGAAAAACGTCTTCTTTTCGGATGGGGTTATAGCTTTTGAAACATTGTTGGGATTGTTAGATTCGTCCATAGGTCTGAAATTGATTTCCTTGTTTTCAAACAATTTACAAGGGTTGGTCAACTCCATAGTGAATTGTCTCTTGTCTGAACATTTCGAGTCTCCTATAGCTTCATTRTTATTATCATTATAGGAATGGTCTACGGACCCTCGAAACAAACGTAATGTTTTAGCAGCCTTACGACCGGCGAGGTTATTGTTTGATTTTGATGTATGTTTGTGAGGCGACACTTGCGACACATCGACAGTGTCTTGGGCTTCAAARAGATCCGATTCATCAATTGTGTATTCCCCGCTTGTCTGGTGCTGCTGTAGAGTCGATTCCACATCTTCCGTTCCGTGCGATTTATCTGACATGCTACTATCCTATGCACTGTTTCTAAACCAAAATGAAATCAATCTATTCTCAATCAGCCTGCTAATGGGAATAACCTCTAAAAAAAATCACACAGTAATACAATATATACACAGCAGCAATTTCCCTTTACTCAATATCCGAGGCAGAGCGTTGTGTGCAAAAAAGAACTGCTTTCTTTGAATTTATGGAGATGAGTTAGGCCACTCTAGCATGTATAAACGTGCCCTCTGTTTCTATCTCTACTCAATAGCGAAGTTTTTGTTTTCGGGCTCAGCTGCGTGCGTCGATCGGCGCGCTTTTGTATCATAGGTGAGATACTGTGTGGAGGTCTAATTGAATTTGCTCTCAGACTTTTTTCCACTTTATTTGTATTGACTAGGTGTTATTTTTCCTGTATTTTCAATTCATGATCTTTAAAAACAAATGTCTTTGGAGAAAAAAAAGTTAAACAGTGACATTAACGGTGATGTTAAATGAGTGAGTAGAGTAAGAAAACTAAATGTAACAGTARAAACATTCCGGACGGAATAAGGAAACTTGCATGTTTTAAAAACTAGTTCAAGACAAAAAAAAAAAGAATATGACTCTTTAAGGTTGTATATATATTGGTATATTTTTTTTTTTGACTAACTGTTAGCACTCTTATATCAACACCTTTTCAAAGTATAAAACTTAATATTTATTCTTCCGAGTTTGTGCTTTTTTTCTACTGAAAAGTACTCATCAGGCTATGGTTAAGACGAGATGGTTTCAGTGGCTGTAGCTTCTGCACAATTCGCTCTTAAAACCAGTGAAAAGAAGAAAAATATTGTCAAAGCAATATGATAAAGAGGTGAAAAAGTTAKTGGTGACATGTGGAGACGATAATGTTTTTGCACATTTTAAAAACCTATTTCAACCTTTCGTCTTACAACATAAAGTTGATGGAAAATAAAACACCATTTTTTTACGTGGTCCTTCTAAGGCTTTTGAGTTTTTACAACCAATATATATTCTTATAATGATTATCTTCTTGATAATAGGGTTTTGTACAAAAAGCAAACGGTTTTACAATTTAGTTATAAAACTATTTGAATATGTCTTTGGTTTCCTGATAAATGAAACCATAATTTACTGGTCAAGATTTGGTCGGATGGTCTAGTTGGTTATGGCATATGCTTAACACGCATAACGTCCCCAGTTCGATCCTGGGTTCGATCAAAATCTTCTAGCTTTGGTGGCCCAGCTGGTTAAGGCGTCAGTCTCATAATCTGAAGATCGCGAGTTCGAATCTCGCCCAGAGCATTTTTTAGCCCTTCAAGGGGCAACTAAGTATTTTTTTTGCTCCCAGTGCATCAACTAGAGGGGAGCTTATTTACATTAAGTGATGTATGAAAAAAAGTTGGGCTTT
>BCGC01000007.1:322800-339162 GCA_001599115.1 Pichia sorboxylosa | reverse complement strand
GAGTTGTTTTCCCAGGTCAATAAAACTTATGTGCCACTTATTTCAAACTTTTTCAAGTTAAAAAAAGAGTCTTTGAGTAAAAAGTTAGAACAGAATCAAATTCTTGAGGAGGTGGAAAYATCAGGGATCTGTAAGGCCATATTTCTAGTTTTAGTGAATGTTTCTTCGGTAATGGACCATTCCAATAAAAGTCTAGGATATATGTTTGATCCAGTTTTTTCAATGATTAACCATAGCTGTGATCCAAATTGCACATTAGTTTGGCAAGATGATGGTACCATTGTTGTCAAAGCTATCAAAAAAATCAAGCCTTCAAATGAAATAACTCTCAATTATATTCCAATTGATCAACCACATGAAATGAGACAAAAACAGCTAGAAAATTCGTTTTTTTTCAAATGTGAATGCTACAGATGTCAAGTAGTAGATAAGAAATACGACYRGATGCTGCCAATACAATGTGTCAAATGTGGSTTGGATGACAAGGGATTTGTTTTAAGCAATTTTGAGAAAAATAACAGTTTACCCAGACATGATCCTTTGAAGATTTGTCCTAATTGTGAGCATATAATTGATATTAAAGGTATTTTCAATGGCTATATGGAGATYTTCAGATATTTCAGGGTGCTGAATCCAACCATAAGGAAATTAGCGGATTTGGGTGATTGGGAGCTTGAAGATTTCAACGTTGCTGAACTGAATGACAACATGTTTCAAAAGGCAATCAATTTAGTCAAATCCAATTTCAAACTTGTTCCATTGACTTCCTGGCCTCTGACAAAATTGCTAAATATCATTAGAATGCGATTTTGTGCCACTAAGGAGATGCACATCAATCATCTGAGACTCACTTTTCTTACAAACTTCTACATTGAAAACTGCTTASACCAGAGAAACAGCTTCAAGTCTTCAGAATCAACCACACTCTACGATATTGCAGTGTTTTCAGGAGAATTTTTTTTCCACCAATATCTACAGAACAAGACCGGAATCGAATCCCAGGTTGTTTCTTACATTGGCGGTGGCTCTTTTGCACTTTGTATTCTTGCGTTCAAAAGTCTTCAGACTCACTATTCAGTCCCAACAGTCTCAATCACCCAGCTTCCGCAACCACTGCTAGATATGATYCATCTAGCTGCCGAGATCTCCCGTCTTATCGTCCATTTGACCTCTGCATCTCCATCTGCATCTCCATCTTCCTCTCCATCTTCCTCTCCATCAGCATCTCCATCAACCCCCCTCCAATCTTCACATCCCCCAGCCAACCCATTGCTCTCCCCTTACAATCAGTCAATCTTCGAAACCGCCCTACATAACTACGAGGTTCTTCTGCACTCCGGACACGCTCTTTTGCTACCAGTCTTGGCTCGACGTCATCCGCTCCTACAATGCGATTATGCTATTTTTGGCCTAAGCCACCAGCAGCACTCTATCCAGCACGTCTTGTCATCGAAGAACAAACAATGGTTGCTGCGCGACGTATCATGGCTGGATCAACTTTCGGTGTGAG
This sequence comes from Pichia sorboxylosa, assembly GCA_001599115.1. NCBI lineage: Eukaryota > Fungi > Ascomycota > Pichiomycetes > Pichiales > Pichiaceae > Pichia > Pichia sorboxylosa. The sequence continues at coordinate 337,652 of BCGC01000007.1, read as the reverse complement.
AAAAAGAAAAATTTAGGTGGGAGAGATTATATGCTTCTTTCGGTAGTTATCGGAAACTGGGTAAGGTACACAGACCGGTAGGTGGACAGATAGAGGATATAAAGCTCCTGGTGCGTTGGACAGATGCCAGACCATAGAAGGAGCTTGGACAGGTTGAATGGCGGTATGGACAGCGAAGGAGCGACAGAAACCGATTGGGCCCGGCATGAGGTTGAAAATTTGCCAGAGAGGCGATTGGTGCTGAAAAGAGATACAGTGGACACTGTTTCATCGGAAACTGAAACTAGTGTGGGGACAGAATCTTCGTCGTCAATTTTGAATTCGCTSTTGTCTTTCAGTACTAACTCGGTGTCGATGTCCCCKTMYRCGTCYCCGTCAGTGTCGATGTCGATGTCGTCGTTATCGTCTTCGCAAAGTGAAGAGTTGTATGCTCCCTTCTATGCCCAAACCAAATCATCCAGCTCAGATAATAACGGTCTTGTGACGGTGTACACCACACAAACAACTAAAGATGGATCAATCACCTTCCAAGTGGTGGTACCCACCATCACAACAGATTCTCTGCCGTCTTCTGTTTCAGGTGATGTATCATTGCAATGGACAACGTCTGCATATAACTCATCCCAATATATCCAATCMAGATACAAGTCGCAATATGTCTCTTCAACCTTTGCACAGCCAAATTCTTCCAATAGAGCATCTTATATACCAACCTCTACAAGTGTTTCGACATACAGTGATGAGGAACCCACAACATCAACAAGTTCGAAAACAACACTAAAAAAAACAAAAACCACTTCTTCAAGTTCCAGCTCAACATCAAACAGAGGAACGACCACAATTGTGCAATATCTTGAAGATCTGACATACACTCAAGTGTATGTGGTGACTGATTCAAGAACGACCCTCACAACGGCCTTTCTTGCTACAACTAGCTTTTACGTCAATTCTCTAAGCTCCACATATTCAATCTCTCCACCGGCTATTACTACTGATYTGGCATTGTTGAAATCACGTCCCGATTATAGAAACATTTTCACCCATCATGGTCTTGCCAAAGGAGCTGTGGCGGGTATTTCCGTTGGCTCCATCCTAGGTCTAGCCATTATCATTGCAATTTTTTATTATTTTTGGAGACGTGGTAATCATAAAAAGCATTATTATGAATCTAATGATACATTCATCAATGATACCGAGATGAATGATTATGATTCWGCCTTTWCGAATGATAATAACAACGAATATGCAAACAACAGAAAYCATGGTTCCAGYATGGTACTCCAACCTCCATTTGTGAGCAASAAGTCGCAAAACACGACAAGCCCAACTGTAGATCGCTCAAACAAGCCAATTTTGACATTGAACACATCATCAGAAAATACTCCAACTCTAATAGATGTTTCCACTCCGGAGAATAYCCAGCAGCCATCTTTTGAACCTAAATCTGATAGTAAGAATGACCCAAGTGATTCCAACTTCCACAGCGACTTTGATATGAGTTTATTTGATATCAAAAGCAATCTCAGTGCAATGAATGTATTTTCCGAAGATAACCAACATTTGATGCTTCCCGTTCCTCCGCCAAGAAAGGGTAAAAGCTCCAATAAAATTGATAAGATGAACTACACTGTTGAAAGGAAAACTCCTTCTCCACGTGTTTCTAGTGATCGAACTATGGGAGTGCTATATGAGCTACCTAAYGAAAACACTGTATGGGACGAATTTAACGATGCTAAGAATGCCGGCGTTTTTAGTACCGCCAATGATCATTCCTACCCCCCAAGCAATAATAGCTTTTYACTAGGATCGCCTTTGGGAACCGAATTCAATGAAATGTTTGAATCCCCTACTCCTCCTGATAAGTTCACTGATCAATATAATCAACTAGGACATGGCGATAACGATGATTTACCCAGAACAAGTCTACTTACATCAAATCGAGTCAGATCGGGTAGCGGAGCCAAGAGATACGAATATCTTGCCAACAATGTCGAGCAGTTTAAAATCGATTTGGAAAAGGGTAAGTCAATGAACTCACCTTTAAGCAACAAGTTTGACTGGAACGACCTAGAGTTAATCGAAGAGATGAAAACTCCAGCCACTGAAATCCCTCAACCCTTAGCTCCGCCTCCAATCCCGCTTCCAAGAAAAAACAAAAAACCACCAACTTAACCTCCAACTGCTTTGAAAACAGGTAATTACATAGTCAAACTCAATACACCTTTTCAAAACCCACCTTTTTATTGTTAAACCTTCATTTCTTTACTATTGTTCTTCTTCTTTTATTCCTACCTTTTCTTTTTTTCAACTTATAGATTTTATTTCTTTGTTATTTTTTCACATCCAAACTGCTATTATAAATACTTATATAAAGATAAAAGCCCGAACGACCACATTGTATCATGGATATATCGCAGTTCTGCCATCATCTATACATTCTTTCCGGTACTCAAGCTGGGCTCGCGTCGCTATGGGCATGCCTAGTATCTACACTTTCTCGGAACCAAATTTAGAATGGCTGGGGTTGATGTTGATGTTGCTGTTGATTCTGCTGTTGTTGTTAGTGGGTTGATCAATTGAAGCTCTTGCAATGTCAGATAGTAGACTTTACGGCGTGTTATCCAGCTYGGAGCTGGCCAGTGAAATGCGGCCTTATAAATCTGGTTCGAAACCTCTGCCTCCTATCGGAGTATTCAAAAAGATATTGATTAACCTAACAATAGGAAATGTCAAGGTAATCAGCAACATCGAAGTGTTCAATTTTGTCGTTCAGGAAATGATTAGATTTGAATCTGATGGGTTGATGAAGCTTATTGGGTACAATATTTTGGGTCTGATCTTGTCTGGTTGCTATAATCTCAATAAAACGAAAACATCCAAAGATAGTTCCATTCAACAAGAGTTGGTGACAGAACGACAATCGGCTCTGCAAGAGCTTTACTATTTTGTTGCCAAATGCATTCAAAATGGCGATTCTGAAAGTCTGAAATTAATTTCCTTGTTTGAAACCAATTCCGTTGGTCAAGTAATGTATGAAAAATTCAATAATCTTTTGTTTGTATATGTCACGGGTAAACTAGATGGCAGCATTGAAGCAGTAACCGTGCAAGATATACATTTGTTAATAAAAGTTATCCAACATCTGGATGGTTCAGACTCACAAAATGTGAAACTTCTTGAGGAAAAACTTATATTTCTTCTTGACAAATCCAACAAAATTGAGATTATCAACGCTATCGCAGAGGTTATAATTGAGTTTGAAAACACTCTAAAATACCCAAGCTTGAACATCAAGGTTAAACATTCCCAAGTGACAAAGATATTGAGATTGATTACCACATTAAGAAGACAATCATCCATATCCCAATACAAAAATCAACTCAATGGGATTTTTACTTTTTTGATGATGTATGATATGGAGAATAATGTCGATGGAAATCTTTGCAAAGATGCAATAACATGTGTTCGTCCATTTTCTGGAGAAAATGATGTTGGTGTAGTCATTAGTTCTATTAAATGCTTGTTGTACTACCTGAAATATGTTGAAGATGAAGGATACTTAACCAGAGCGGTGATGGAAATCATGCAAAATGTCAATAAGATTATGGAGATAATTGTTACTAAACATGACAGGATAGTGTTGTTTAACTCTTTGAGAAATCTGATTGTTTTAATTATCAAGTATGGAAAATTGACCTATGATACAGACAAAAATATCATTAAAACAATGTTGGACACTTATTTAGTAATAGATGAAATTAAAGATACAGAAATATATATTATTGACACCAAGCTTGAGATTCTATTTTTGTTAGCTATTAGAGACATTTTTGATCTTTATATAGTGAATAAAAAGCTTATTCCACTGACCAACTCTTTGAATGAGGAGGTTTCATACAGGACAACACGTACCATTGGTAATATTGTTGTCCGAGATGTCAAGTTTTTTGGGTTGATTGAAAACATGGTAGCCAAGTTTACTCCGGAAACCAATCTTTTGTGCTTATCGGTACCTTTGAAGGATATAATGGTGCAAAACAAGCCAATATCAAAAGATACAATTGGTGCATTTTTGACTAAAGTCAAATCGACCATGGAAACAGGTTCGATGATTTCTCGAGGTGAGTTCCACGATGAGGACGTTGTTTCCTATATATGGATTTTAGGCCAAGTCGGACACATCGAAGAGTTATTGTTGTTGAAGGATGCCATGGTGAAGCGATGTTTCGAAAACCAGTTTTCTGATACGTTATTCTTTTTGATTGACGTTTACATCACTTCATTAGTGAAGAATAGAAACCTCCAAGTGGACTCTGTGTTGAAGGAATTGAGCGGAAAAAGTCTGATGGTAGATAGAAGAATCAAGTTTTACCAAGGTTTGTCATATAATGCCCAAACTGTAGCCACCATGACTTGTGGCAACGACATTGAGGAAGATCAGTTTGAATACGAAGATCTATGTAATGAATTGAGCACAGTTTTGGGAAGTGTTGCCTGTGTTTATTTACGCAAAGTGTCTCAAGTGTTTGTAACACAACAATGAGCAATGATCAATGTACGAATCTGTAGCCTTAAATCGCCGTTTAAAAGAGTATATTATTTCTACACACATAAAAAGAGTTCCCGCAGGTCAACAAAGTAGGATAGACCCGATTTTTGAAACTAGGTTATCCAATAAATACCATTTTTCAATTGTGCATTMATGTGGCAACTCTGACTTGGAGGAGGTGGATGATTTCACTGGGAAGCTTTAGCTGTGGCTCTCTCTCTTACACTGTGGCAGTCGATGTGGTGAAATGGTAGCACAAAAAAAAGARGAATGTGCGGGTTTAATTCAAACTGTGGTCCAGTCGAGCCACAACAAWGAAAGYWTATTTATAAGCTYTCATGACTCACGRAAAAGTATAAAARGAGCCTAGTTGAMGATGCTGAAGGAAKTGGTGGTTGTCTTTTTGAGAKTTTWARGAATTAACCATGTCAGAAACRAAAACACAAACAGCACCTGCTAAAGATGGGTCYAAGCTTCAACTTGTTAATGATTTGCCAATCGATCAGCAAGTTGAAAACTTGATCAAAMACACGCAGAATGCATCACTTCTAAAGCAGCGTGATGAAAAAGTGACCTTTTACAGTGGTGTTGATCCAGAAGGATTGAAAATCTTACCAGMAGCTACCAGAAAAAGATTGGTCGAAAGCGGTATTGATATTTCTCAAGGCTACCCGGAAGTTCCAGACAGAARTGAGATTCCAGTGTTTGTTGACCAAGCATTTGAAATCAGAAATGAGGACTTTCCGTACATCGAAAGAGGTGCTAATGCAGACCCAGAAAAAAAGGCTTTGTTTGGAGCTGCCAAAGAAGTGATTAATTTGACAGATAAAATTGGTACGGAGATTGTGGGTTTGCAATTGGARGACTTGAACGACAAACAGAGAGATGAACTTGCTTTGCTGATTGCAGAAAGAGTGGTTGTTTTCTTYAGAGACCAAAAGCTGTCACCCCAAAAGCAACTRGAACTGGGAGACTATTGGGGTAACGTTGAAAAACACGCCCAAGTGCCTCATGTTCCAGGATTACCTGGAACAACAGTGATTTGGAACGATTATAAACTCAACCAAGGTTTGGATTTGAATTTCAACAACAGTAACTTCAGCAACTGGGACTCTTTCAGATATAGAGGCTTGGGAAACCAAGGCTGGCATACAGATTTGGTTCACGAGAGACAACCAGCTGGCTACACCCATCTGCATTTGGACACTATTCCAGATGTTGGTGGTGATACCATATGGTCTTCTGGATATGCGGCCTATGACAAGCTAAGTGACGAGTTTAAGGCTTTCTTGGATGGAAAGGAAGGTGTCTTTGTTTCAGCACACAGTTATTTGGATAGAAATGATCCATTTGGCGGTGCCAAGAAAATCGAAAGAACCCACCCTATTGTCAGAACCCACCCAGTTACGGGATGGAAATCTCTTTTTGTTAATAGAGGATTGACCAAAAGAATTGTGGGTTTATCACCGGTGGAAAGTGACATCGTCTTGAACTACCTGTACGATGTTTACGAGAAAAATGCCGACATTCAAGTCAGATTCAAGTGGAAAAGCACTAAGGAAGGCTACGGAACCTCTGCTATTTGGGATAATAGAATCTCTCAACACAGAAGTGTTTGGGATCATGAAGGTAAGCGTGCTAGACACGGTACCAGAGTGACTTCCCTAGCTGAAAAACCATTTTTTGATGCCAGCTCCAAGTCGCAAAGACAGAGTTTAGGATTACCATTAAAAGAATGGAATTAGATCCAAAGATTCATCAATGCTTGAATCAATGTCGGTAAGCTGCAAAACGATTTGTGTATAAGTTATTTTATATATATACATTAAGTGAATGGTAAAAACAGTTGTTATTTCATTGGGATTCTCTGTTGGCTGACTGGGCCTCAAGGTCTGGAATTGGGAGAGGCTTCACAACGTAGTATGAGTTTTGCTTATTTGCTAGACCAGCATATGCATTATACCAAGCCATAAAAGCAACAATGACACCTAGCACACCACCTGCGGTTTTGCAGTTGGCAGAGTCGGCAAGTTCCGAAATGGCAAGACATAAATAAGCAAAACAGAGGATCACAAGCATAATGAAAAACACCCATGTGGATTTCATAGTACAGGTGGTCACCATGAAGGTAAAAATGGTCCATCCAAGAAGATAGATTCCGTGGACATGCTTGAATTCCATTGGATCATCATAGGATTCTTTAATGTTGAACCAGGGAATACTGATGGCGGCCGTGGACATCCAATAACCACCATACGACGATAGAACCAACGCACCCCAGGTGTTTTCTAAGGCCATTTCCCACATTCCGGCCAGCAGTTGGATGAAACCACCATAGAAAATCCCCAATCCAATCACCACATTGTCATTTTTGATGCYCATGGCACCGGCGTTGACCATCGAGGACACAAATGTGTTCATGGCGAAGGCCGAAAGACCCAGCGGAGCCGGATTGGCAAATTTATGGATTGGAGGAGCACTCCAACCCATGGTAAGAGTACCACCAAAAGCACGCATCAGGTCATCTTTGGARAATTTCTTGTTTCCTAGGAAAACGTAGTTTCCATCGTTGGACGTTGCTACTTTAGAAATGGAGTGTCCTTCGTGGTGTTCATCTCCATATAGTCCTTGTGGATGGGTTTCTGTGTCCATTTCGACATGTTCTGAACTGCCTTTTTCGTAGTTGAYACTGGTCATTCTGTTTTATTGTTGATTCCTAGAGAGTTAGAGCTTCAAGCTTGGGGATATTTCTTGCTCTCACAAGTCCAACCCACACATGCTTCTGACCACCCTGCTATTTATACATTTTGCTCTTCCATCTCTCTACACAGACCCCTCCCAGACCATCTCCATGTCTCCGCAACCTAGTCCGCTAGCCCTTGCATCATCAGTTGTTTATTCTCCTGTCCAACATCTTTTTCATAAACTATGGGAGCCCGAGCGTGGGATGAAGTGGGATGGTCCAAACTGCTGCTATTGTTCTCTTCCCCACCACTTTCCAACCCCATTCACACATCTTCCCCACTATTCCCTACAAGYACCACTAGAAACCACCACAAAATAGAAAAATCTCCTTGCAAAACCATCTTCACCACCTCAAATATACATTGAAAACAACTGCGAASTCTTCAATATAAGTGCGTGAAGCTTTTGCTATGTGTCAATCGCTGCGAAACACCGCATGCGCGGCGCTAACGGTGCGGCACGGCACAGCCCGGCACGGCGAAAACCATTACTCCGACCCAACCGTTGGTARTTGCATTGTGTTTCTCCGCCACTGCGCAGGGCCGAAGARCRGACATTGTTCCCCTCGGAAAGTTTTAGTGGGAACAAAGACGGACAAAAGAAATAACAAAGATTGGGGCTGATAAACACCAAAATACTAGCCGTGGGAGCAACATAAACATTGCAAGAAAAAAAGGGTGRTGTKTTTGTGTGTGCGTGGACGTAAGATGAGAATTGGGAGAGAAGCTACATYACRAAAMTAGTAATCGTGGCGGTGCACACGCCGGTGACAGTTGTGGCGGTACAAGCCCAAGGTTTAGATGGCAGATGTTGCTACCAGAATGSAKTCTGAATGTTCTCTTGAGGAATAAAACGTGATGGAGTTGCTAGAAKATGGAAATTGCGTGTGGTRAAACRTCCAGTATGGACTTTGTRATTTTGAAAGGTTTTTGCTCGGTTTTATTTGGTATTGATTGTGAAGTCCATTGTTATGTGGATTGGTCTTTCCAGTTCAGAAAAAACGGTTTGTGGTATGGACTTTTGAWTCGAAATATCACGACTTGGTGTTTGAAAACMGAGTTGCGTCCATCTTTATTTTCTTTACTTGTTTTCTCACGATGTATTAACTTTACTTGTATCTTCACTACTTTTATTCTCTTCTTTYATTCTGAATACGTCGTATTCATACTCTTCCATTTTACCCTATTCTACTAGCAGACTCATCGAGAGAGAATTTCCAAGTGYTAGCCCAGAAACGTTTGAATGCGACAGTCTTCTGCAACCATCCACCTGTATCACCACCACCTTGATGGATCCCACTCGGCCAACCTACAATTTGCATGATCATCGACAGGTCCGTTTGGTTCCACCTTCCTTTTCTCCCGCTCCTCTTGGGCCCTCCCAGCACACTACTACAACGTCTTCCTTCAGAACTAAGCCTGCAAAGGCATTCTAATCTTAAATGCAGTACTGCATCTCATGGTTAGCATGGAATAAATGAACATCACAAGGAGACATACACTTTCAAGCTACAAACTAGCRAACTGGACCTCCAGTTCCCACTACTTTTGGAAAAAAACAACTTGCAATCACTTATACAATCAGAATTTTCAGTGTTTGGCTAATATCGATTCTGTCATGGTACGATTCCGCTTGGGGCGACATTTTGTCATCACTGTATAAGTGTATTGCCAGTTATTTCCTTCGTGCTCACTGTGGACAACAACCTTGCTGGCCACAGCAGTCCATTATATCGAAAAATCTTCAAAGAATTTTTTCTCCCATGTGGTGGGATTTGTTGAAGCTTTTATACTTTTTTTTTTCTGCAGAACGCGAACTTGGCAACATGAATTTGTAGAGCAGGGTTTCTTCATAGCCCATGATAACTAACAGTGTCTCTGATGCCCCTACATCTTTTAAATTTCAGGGTATTTTTTCGGCGTTTTGCGCAAGTTGAGAGGGGCGAATGGTCAAATTGCGATTCAAAGAGCAGTCTGCCTTCACCTATAAAAATTTTCTGGATTTAAATGACAAAACGCGTTCATATTTGAGTCCTTTGTCAGTGATTTGCCACATTGATTTGAACGCGTTCTTTGCGCAATGTGAACAGCATCGACTTGGACTATCGGACGAAGACCCAGTGGTGTGTGTTCAGTGGAATGCATTGATTGCTGTTTCCTATGCAGCCCGGGAGTATGGGATTACCAGAATGGATAGACTGGATCAGGCGAAACTGAAGTGTCCGGATCTGATTCCTGCACACACAGCAGTGTTCAAAAAAGGCCAACCCACTTGGAAATATGTAGACTATATGCCATCCCCAGTTAACCATAAAGTTTCTCTCGATCCTTATCGACGAGAAGGTAAAAAGATTCTAGAAATATTCAAATCACAATGTGATCTAGTTGAAAAAGCAAGTGTAGATGAAAGTTTCATGGATATTGGGCGGCTGGTGTTTGCCAGAACCTTGGAGCTGTTTCCGGACTTTTTTGATGGAATGCAATCTAGACAAGATTATCTCAAACCCCTTGATCAACYTCCCGAAGGTCTGGATTTCAAAGGGTATATAATAAGTAACAAAGACCCAGATGAACCCGATTCTGGTACGGTGGAGACCGAGAGTGAGAGCGGGTTTCTTATTGAAGATTGGGATGATGTGATGATGCTCATTGGATCCATAGTCTGTTTCGAATTAAGACAGCTGGTGTATGATCAATTAGGTTACAAAACCTCAGGGGGAATAGGGCGTGTTAAAACAATAGCCAAATTGGCTAGCGGATATCAAAAGCCTGATCAGCAAACGATAGTAAGGAATTCAGCCATACCAAATTTTCTGAAAAAATTCAAACTAACCGATTTTTGGTCCCTTGGAGGAAAAATGGGCGACTATATCAAAGAAAAAGTGGGGGACGACGGTGATGTTATTGAGAGAATACGAACAGACTACCCTAGCCCCAAAGAATTGGCTGCCAAATTGGATAATAACGTTGAACTAGCCGAAAAGATATATGACATAGTTCGTGGGAAATATGTCTCTATGGTGGAACCAAAACCTATAATCAAAACTATGGGATCGAATAAGAATTTCAGAGGAAACTGTGTTTCCAAAACATCCGATTTTATCCCTTGGCTTGACGTGTTTATTGGAGAGCTGATGTTGCGATTGCAAGGTCTAGATGAGGAAAATAAAACATTTATCAGAGCCTCAAAATTGACTATTGGTGCAACGAATAATTTTGGTATTAAACACTCCAAACAATGCACTTTAAGTGCTACTCCCAAAGATTATGCGGTATTGAAAAAGTTATTGACTGATACTACAATGGAACTTTTGAAAGCGCTGGAAGAACTATGGCGTTCACAATCTCCTGGGAGACCTATGTATCCCCTAACAAATGCATCTTTGACATTGTCATCCTTTTCAGATATCAACGGCTTGAACACATTAGATGATTTGATGGGTACTGTCAAAAAACGTAAACTACAAGAGGACCTTTCTGAAACTATAGAGAAATTTTCTGAACCATCCGTCATCATTGCAAAAAAACCTAAAGTGACAACATTAGATATCTTATTCACGAAAAAGCCAACGACTCCTCAAGATGGAAAACAAGAAGCTTTAGATACGGAATCCATGCATCTACTTGACGTGGAACAGGCGGACGAAAACGCTGATGGATCAATATGTGCCATTTGCCATGAGTATGTGGGAAAAGGAGAAGCACAATTACACAGTGACTACCATCTAGCGCTTGATTTAGAAGAAAAAATGAACAACGATTTTAAAGAAACCTATGCCGACAAACTCTTGAAAAAGGGGACAAAAAGATCAGCCACTGTAAAAAAGTCGGCCGGTGATAAGTCACAAAGAACTTTACCTTTTAAATAACAAGTATATATTTCAATAACATATCTGGGGATTATTTCAACTCTATTTTGGTGTTTTTCATGTCGTATGGTTTGTTTGAGAGTGCATATAATTCATCCACAAAATTGGCCAAAAACGTACCTGGTCCATTACTTCTGGCACCTGCCAAATATCCGGCCTCTTTATAAAGGGCGACAGCGTCAATTGTGGCCTCGAAAGCATCGAAATATGAAGCAACAGCCACATATCTTGCAATAACACCACCCAAAGAACAGCCAGATGCTGTGACTTGAGGCATGTAATGGTGTCCGCCGTGAATTTTGCAGATTCTAGGAGAAGGTGTTGGTACAATACCGTCCACGATATAATCGATTTCTCCAGTCATAACAATGACCGCATTCTTTTCAATTGCAAGTTTGGATAACACTTGGACAATCTTTTCGTCTGAGGCATCCATATCCGAGTCCACACCTCTCATAGAAGCACCCGAGACGCCAGCAAGTGAGAACATTTCGGCGGCATTGCCTTTGATAACGGTGTATACGCCTGAACCAAGCAGTTCTTGTAATATCATCTTTCTTTTTGGGGTTGCACCACATCCTACTGGGTCGTACACAATTGGTGTGAATTGGGAATTGTAGGCCTTCACTGCCTGTTTGTAAATATCTAGAGAATTTCCAGAGGAAGTTCCAGTATTCAAACATAAGCAGGAGTTTGGCATTTTTGCAAAGTCCATGAACTCATCGGCGTCTTCAGACATGATTGGAGATCCACCCACGGCGATGCAGACGTTAGCAGCAAATATTTTGGAAACAGCATTGGTGATGAAGTGGTTTAGCGGTTTCACCTTGTTTGGTGTTGGATGTTGATAGGTGGACACATAGTTTTGTGTTTGATATGCCAGTTTGATACTCTTCAGGGTTTCCCGAGTGGCTGCGGCTGCGTCTTGTTGCGCCATAATACATGACACAACCGCAACACCATTGGTGGTGACTCCATTGTACATGGAGTCTTGAAGGGCTCTGGTGATATTGTATTGATTCAAGCCTCCAATCATGACATTTTTGATGTTTGATTTGGAGTCATGGATCACCTTCAGCATTTCCTTGATACCGGCTGGTCCCAGAAGTTTTTTTTTGATATCTTTGGTATTTGTTGGATACACCGTGCCCATACCAAAATAATCGATATCAACACCAGTCTGGATGGCTGCAATCACATCGTCCTTACGATTGACAGTGAGACCCAAAATCATCTTGTCTCCAATCTTCTTCCGTACACTGGCCACGTCCAAATCGTCCTGACCAACATGGACACCTTCTGCCCCAATAGCCAGAGCGACTTCCAGGTTATCGTTGATGATCAAAGGAACATTGTATTTTTTCGTCAGTTCATGCAGCTTTTGGGCTTTGGCGATGAATTCTGGTGTGTCCAGATGTTTTTCACGAAGTTGTACTATGGTAGTACCGTTTTCAAGAGCCCTTTCCACCTGCTGGAAGAAATCCTGTTCCGCCGGAACTTGTTCTCCATTAGTCACCAAATACAAGGTGTAATCCACAGTATCTCTCATTGACATGTCTAATCAATTTCTGCACACACAAAAAAAAAAAAACAACACCCAAACACCCAAACAAAGAAAAACACCAGACACTCAACAACAAACATCTTCCCAGGAGTCTAATTTCCCTCTTGGGACATCTCGTTGCTCTGTGGTCCGCGCCATAATGTGTTTTGACACATGATGAGTATGGGGTATTCATTTTTTGAGTCATAAGGTGCGAAAACGGCTTCAAGACAATGCCGTACGTAAAACAATAGGAAAAATAGCTCAAAAAAACATTGAGTTGGTGTGAGGTGRTCTCTTTGAGGGGGATTTGGTAGATTTATATTCAGTTTCAGAAGAAAGATTCTGAGTTTGACTTTTGTGTAGTTGTAAAGCTGGAGTCTGGACAGAAGCGTGGTTTAGAGTAGTGATCGGGAAACAGATGACKACGGATTACAAGATTTTGGAGGTTGAGGTGGCAAAATGCGGATCGGGAGACAACATAACGCCGTTGGATGTGTCGTGGCAACCAAAGGTAATGACGGTGGCTGGATCAGACTCGTCTGGAGGGGCTGGGATTGAAGCAGACGTGAAAAGTATTTCTGCCCACAAATGCTATGCTCTCACTGCCATCACCACATTGACGGCACAAAACACCACGGGAGTGTACGATTCGGTGAAAACACCATCGCAGATGATGCAAAATATCATTGATTGCAATTTCAAAGACATCAAAATTGATGCAATCAAAACCGGTCTTCTCACCGAAGAAGCAATCGATGCTTTGTGTACTGCCATCGATAATTATGGATACAAGGGCCATTTGGTAGTGGATCCCGTCATGGTTAGTACKTCCGGGTTCGAATTTGTGGARTCCAATCTCATCTCCGTTTTGRAYGAAAAATTAGGCCCCCGTATTGACTTGATCACGCCAAAYTTGATTGAAGCAAAAGTCATCGTCAATACTTTGTGCAAGAAAATCGTCTATAATGAGTCCAGTCTCACCTCCTTGGACCAACTCTATCAAYTATGTCACCAAGTCCATCAATTAACAGGTATCAAAAATGTTCTGGTGAAAGGAGGACACCAGGTCTGGAACGACGAGACGCTATTGACAGATGTCTTGTATAGTTCACAGGAAAATTGCTACTATCTCATCAARTCCACWAAATTGGACTCAACTAACACTCACGGTACAGGYTGTTCATTATCATCATCCATTGCTTCGAATCTAGCACATGGTCTKTCCATGGCAAATGCAGTCATCAACGGTGTGCTKTACGTTCAAAATGGTATTAAAACAGCATCCTCCATTGGATCAGGCCATAGTCCAATCAACCATCTCCAAGAGTTTAAACTCTATGACTACTCACGTTGTTTCAATGAAAAAAAGTTTGAGCTTCCGTTTGCTCAAAATGGGGCTTTTCAGTATTTAATCACCCATCCTAGAATCCAACAGCATTGGAAACAATACATTAATCATCCATTTATGACTAAAATGACAGATAATTCTTTGCCCTTTGAAGACTTTAAAAGATTCTGCGAACARGGATTRCTTTATCTSGTAGAATTTGGTCATATYATGTCGTAYTCAGCAACTTATAGCAAAAATGCTGAAGATTTCCATTATGATCTTGAACAATTGACGGCATTCTATGAATCGTTTCTTCATTCATCCAATTCCGTCGTCACTTTGACTGGAAAAAGTATACAGCAACTCCAGCCTACCCCTGTATGTGAAGAATATATGGGTAAGCTGCGGCAAGTTGCAAAATTYACAGGAGATTTATTTGACATTAACATAGCTCTCACACCATGTCTTCATGGATATAATAGAGCTGCACACATTGCCAACAAAAACTATTCACCAGATAAGAACCAATGCCAGAATGAAGATGAATCTGACGCCAAGAAAAAAAGTCATTACGAAGATTTCATAAAAAGAAACACATCCACATTGTATACTAAAGCATGCAGAGATGCTGAATTACGGTTAAATGTTCTCTTTGAAAACTATTGTAATAGTGAAGCAAAGCTGCAAAGAGCAATTGATATTTTTGAAATGTTCACTATCTTAGAGGTAAAGTTTTGGAACCAGTTTGTTTGAATCGTGAAATGCATTTTTTTTCATAATTTTATATATTTGTAACAAATATATCTATAAACCT
>BCGC01000007.1:289515-313389 GCA_001599115.1 Pichia sorboxylosa | reverse complement strand
GTGGACATGTCGATTTCAGCAGCCAAATGGTCTGGTAATGCTCTTGGAACATTTTCAACTAAACCTCCTCCAGTGATGTGAGACAAACCTAGAATTAAACCAGCCTTGGTAGTTGGTAACAATTGCTTCACATAGATTCTAGTTGGAACTAAAACCTCTTCACCAATGGATCTGGTTGGGTTCCATGGAGCCATGTCGGTGTATTCGTATTCGGTAGATTCAATRATCTTTCTAACTAAAGAAAATCCATTGGAGTGAACACCGTCGGATGAAAGACCCAACAATACATCTCCTTCCTTCATTTCATTGAACTTAGGAAGCATATCTGATTTGAGAACAGCACCAAAAGCAGTACCATTGGTGTCATAATGACCTGGGGCATACATACCAGGCATTTCACTTGTCTCACCACCAACTAAAGCACARCCAGCTAACTTACATCCGTTGGCAACACCTTCAACGAATTGGGATCCAACCTCAATGTTCAGACGATCACATGCAAAGTAGTCTAAGAACATCARTGGTTCAGCACCTTGGACAACAAGATCGTTGACGTTCATTGCAACCAAATCGATACCGACAGTATTATGAATGTTCATTATTTGGGCAACTCTAAGTTTGGTACCAACACCATCAGTTGCACCAACAAGAATGGTGTTATCAATGTCATCGTAACCGGCTTTCTTCAAGTCGAATAAACCACCGAAACCACCAATTTCAGAGTCGGCACCTGGTCTAGCAGTGGACTTGACCATTTTTTTGATGTTTTCAACAAACTTGTTACCTGCATCGACACTGACTCCGGAATCTTCATATGTGATCGAAATCTTCTTGGCGTCTGTTCTGAAAGCTCTGTGAGCAATATCCTTTCTGTTGTATTTTCCTTCAAAGGAAACGTGATCAACACCAACATAGGCTTGTTTGACAGCGTCTTCTAAGGTTGATGCGATAGAGGTGGAAGCAATGACACGACCACCGGAGGTCACCACCTTTCCATCTTTGAAACTTGTACCAGCGTGGAAAATATATGTGTTTTCAGGCAAGTTGTCCTTGATGGTTATTTCAGAACCCTTTGGATAAGCTTCAGGATAACCTGGAGCAGCCATAACAACAGTGGTGGAAAACTTGGAATTATCGATTTCAAAATTTATAGCATCTAGTCTATGTTCAACGGTACCAAGGAATAACTCTAGTAAGTCACTCTTCAATAATGGCAACACAGTTTGGGTTTCTGGATCACCAAATCTGACATTATATTCCAAAACTTTTGGTTCACCGGAGGGAGTGACCATGACACCAACGAATAAACAACCAACCATTGGGTATCCGGCTTTTCTCATACCATCGATGGATGGTTTCAATATGGTGGTTTCAATTTTGTTCAACAAAGAACGGGTAGCTATTGGGGCTGGAGCGTAAGCACCCATACCACCGGTRTTTAATCCAGTATCATTATCTCCAATTCTCTTATGGTCTTGRGCAGGTGGGAAATACACATAAGAGTAACCATCACTGACACATAAAATGGATAATTCGTCACCTTCCAGATATTCTTCAATCACMACTTCGTCACCTGCGGAACCAAAAGCTCTATCAACCATAATTTCTTTGATTGCTTCCAAAGCCTCTTCTTTAGTTTCTGGAATCAAAACACCTTTACCAGCGGCAATTCCGGACGCCTTGATGACCAGTCTGGTTGATACGTTGTTGACATATTCTTTAGCCTTTTCATAGTCGGTGAAATTTTCGTAGGCTGCGGTAGGAATGTTATATTCTTTCATGAAGTCCTTAGAAAAGGCTTTGGATCCTTCCATACGAGCTGCACTGGTTGATGGTCCGAACACAGGAATACCCACAGCCTTGAAAGCGTCGGTGATTCCGTCCACGAGAGGTTGTTCTGGACCTGGAACAACTAACCCAACGTGATTTTTCACGGCAAAATCAACCAATTGAGGGAAATCCGCTTTGGAAGAGCCAATATCCACCGTCTTGACATTTTCCATGATAGCTGTACCCCCATTACCTGGTGCAACGAATATTTCTCCTGCTAGAGGAGATTGCGACAATTTCCAGATTAACGCATGTTCACGGCCACCATTACCGATCACCAACACATTGATTTTAGAGTCTGACATTGTCTTATTTTTGTTGTCTTTGTTCTTGTCAAAAACCTCTCTAGATACTTGACTCACTGGCACCAAAAATCTCAAATCTTYGAAAGGATTATCTGCTATATAAATTGTTCCTTCTCTAAATTTACCCTCTTTCAAAATTTTGTATCAAAATTTTGTGACTTCGGTCTACAATACTCGCTTTGGGKTTTTTTTCTTTTTGTTATTATTGTGGATGRAGTTGAGAAAGTGAGTGAAGATGGAAGCTGGAAAGAGATTTACCTGGAGATAGAGCCAGTTTGACGGTATTGGACGGGGTTTGAAGAAAGAAATGGTGGATGACAGCAGTGATAGCGGACTGGAATTCATGGCAACATTGCAGGAATCGAAACAGGCAATGTTGGACACACTGATGACGCTGAAAAGTTGTATAGACAGCCCCAACGCGGAACAAATAGAGGTGGCAAAGCTGCTACAACTTCAAAGAAGGGTGATATTTGACACGCAGAATGTAATTGTCAAGAAAAACAAGTTCAAAAATGAACTGGCAAAGCTGGAAACGGACCTAAACGACAAAGTGAAGAATAGTAAATCCAGCTTGAAAAACTCATATCTGACCAAATTGCAGAACCAAAGCTTTAAAAATACCTTGAGTTGGCAAACCTTGTTAGAATCAATCAGTATGATACCGGAATTGAAAATCAACGATATTGTGAACTCAGTAGAAACCAACGAAGCAAGTTCTGCTCTTTTTGATGCAGGTAATGTGTCTGTTCAGGACATTAAAGATTATCTGCTAGATTCGTACGGAGCAGACAAAGACRGTATGGAATCCGATCAACAGGAGAAATCAAAGCCTCCACAAGATCTAGAAAATGACGAGACTTTCCAGAGGTTTTTAGTGACGCCGAAATTGAGTGAAGAAATCAACAACATGTTTGAAGAATCCGATAGAAATAAATTCCGACTTGTACAACTTCACGACAAGTTTTACCATCGTAAATTGATGAACTTGAAAGAAATGGATCAAAAATGGAGTTTAGAACTGGGTAAAYTAAAGGGATTTGTGAACCAGGATCTGAAAAAGATGAAAGAAGAGTTGACGTCCAAATTAGACGCTGAAAACAAGGCTGATACCAATTCACAAGAAGTAGAAATTGATGAGTTGATGGATGGTGGATTCAACGCCGAGATTGAAGTGGAATCTGAACCAGATTTGAACATGGACATGGACGTAGATATGGAMAAGGACGTTGCCATRGATAGAGACATGGATATGGACATTGATGAGGAGACAGATACTCACATTGATCAAAGTAACCTAATGAATGACGATGCCGATGTGGAACCTCACAGTGATCTCASTGCTGAAGAAGAGGGTTTTACGGATCACAATGATGACGGCAACCAGGAGACTGCTTATGATGAGAACGATGRTCCAATTGTACAGGGTACAGTTGTCCAAGAGAATGCCACAGCCACATCTATTCCATCACAGCCATCCATTGCATCTACCAATCTTGACGAAACTGAAACAACGGYACCGGCCCCTGATGATGAACATCCCGACGCTGAAATTGAAGAATAACCCGTGTAGGCCTGTATAATATCCGCAAACTGTACTTGATATCTTTTTCTTTAACATTTTCAAAATCTTGCTTTTTTGCCAACACCAGCCATTGAAAACTTTCACAGATTTATCACACATTTTTTTTCTATCTACTATCTTTATCGACTGGTAAATTGCCGTTATCCAGTTGCCTGATCCCCTCCAYTATACACCTCCAAACGCACATTTTCCTTCTGCTCTCCGATGCCGCAGCYCGTGCTCCCAGCGCATTTTCCGCGTCTGAACGATCCAGTCGAAGAAATGAAAAAGCAGCCATTACAGATAATGCSATGGTGGTTGTGAAGTRGACAGAGTGCAAGACAGCAAGATGGGTGGAGCTGGAGACTATTTGGCGGTGTCGCTTCCTAATRATTCTAAGGGCTGCTTGGATGCAGCACAATGGTTCGAGACGGTTTTCAATGGCGGAAGGGCGGAGGTTCATAGATTCAGTTTTCCAGGATTCAAAATCGGAACCTTAGACTCTTTGGTTGTCCAAAGTGAGGAATTGGCCAAACTGGACACGCAATTGGAAACTTCCGTTGCAAAAGTAGTGGAGATCATCGGAAGTCTTAAAGGACTGGACGCCACGGTGGACTCGGAGCTGATAACACGCGGCCTCAAAGTGGACGGCATGGTTTTGTCCAAGTACTTTGAAGATTTCAAGTGGAAACAGTCCAGATATCGGCTGGATAAATCTTTAGAAGAGCTGATCAAGCTGATTTCCAGTGAAGGACTGCAATTGGACTCGGACCTGCGTGCCCAAAACCAGACCTACAACAATGCCAAAACGGCGTTGCAGACATGTCAACGTAAACAGACGGGAGATTTGTCTGTCAAATCGTTGCATGAAGTGGTCACCAAAGACGACTTCATTCTGGGCTCCGAGCACCTGAAAACCGTGTTGCTGGCGATTCCYTCGTCTTTGGAACCCCAGTTTCTCAACTCCTATGAAACCGCATCCAAGTTTGTGGTTCCCCGTTCCTGCAAGAAGATCGCACAAGACCCGGAATTCATTCTCTATTCCGTCACCTTGTTCAAGAAATACGAGTCCGAGTTTTTGGCGGCGGCAAGAGAAAACAAATGGATTCCAAGGGATTTCGAGTACACCGATGAAGCCATTGCTAAAATGAAAACCGAGTTCTCCTCTGCCGAGGCGGAAGAGAAGTCCTCCAAAAACGACCTGATTAGACTCTCCAAGGAGGCGTACTCTGAAATTGCCATTTCGTGGCTACACATAAAGTTCCTACGTTTGTTTGTTGAAAGTGTCTTGAGATACGGACTACCACCAGACCTTCAGTGCTATATTCTGAAGATCAACCACAAAGAGTTCCAAGCCGCAAAAGAACAATGTATTCAGGAATACGGCTTCTTGGGTGGCAACGCCATCAGCAAAGACAGCAAGGGCAAAGTGATCAAGGATGGTTCGCTGCACGAGTACGCCGGTTTGGTTGATACCGAATATGAGCCTTTTGTCATCAATGAGGTTCACTTTCTTTAGAGGTTTATAAGCAGAGCCGTTAGGGACACATTTATATCTTAAAAGCAGACGAAAARCCAGTAGAATCGGTATTTTGGCCAACAATGTAGAGCAATGTGTGTATGTATGAATTGACAGACTTTCTTTGATCCATTTGATATCGTAATTGTGCACAATGGACGGAGACCCACAGGTGGAGAGTTTTGGCAAACAATACATTCAATTTTGACATTATATTGAAGAACCAATCTTCAACAACAATCTGGGGAACAATCTGGGGAACATTATTACTACACGATTTATTATACTATTACATTGTTTTTTCTTTCAACACGAGGAGAATTCAGTCGATCAATCAATGCTAACTTTTCTGTTRAAAGGATTGGACATCTTTCTGCTCTCCATGACGGTTTTGGCAGTCTCAAATCCAAACTTTCGAACAAGCTTGGAAAAAAATAAACCGCAGGCATTGCAGAGACATCTTTCTCCATTGGGTCCCTTTCTCCATTCCGGTGTTCCTGTTGATCGGCAGTGTTGGCATTCGTCATTTTCGTTACCATCAGAGTCGTCGACCTGGTCGGCAGATATGTCAACAAACTCGTTGGATCCAGATCTCTTATACTTGGATTTAGGCTTGGGTTTGGGCTTCAACTTGGATTTTTGTTTCTGTTTTGTCTCCATTCCTTTACTGATGGTGGTATCAATATATTCGCTTGGATTGTTTGATAGCAAAGAGGAATCTTTGAGTTTTTCTCTCAAAGGTTTTGACTTGTTTTTCGTTGGTTTCTTGATTCCTTTCAAAGAGTTAACGTCCAGACTGGCAGAAGAGGAGTTGCGACGGTGCATCTCTTCATTTGGGACCGGGGCTTGTGTCATTCCATAATAATTTTCCCGATCTTGTCCGCCGTTATTATATGCCAAGTACGCAGGATGGTTCAAATAACTACTGTTTGAAATCTGGTAGTGTAGTTTCTGATGACTAAGGGAATTCAATGCAATATTGTGATTATTAGTCAAGTTGGTTATGTTACTAGCACCATCACTTGTGTAGATATTGAAGTTTTCAAAACTGKATGGCGAACGGAATTGTTCGCCATGATTTTGCAGGCGAACTGGGTTTGAACTTGTGGTGGAGAAGGATGCTGCTTTACTAGATGGGTCGTTTGTTGGTATATTCATTGGCAAAGGCAATGGCAAAGGCAATGGCAATGGAAAATTTTGATTARGAGTAAACATGGAATTGGGTCTAGTGGAGTTGTTTTTGGGGTCGTCTGATTTTTCATCTCTGTCACTAGTGATATCAACTTCACGTGCTTCACTGTTTTGTTTTCTACTGAACAAGCCATGATTCTCCAAAATATCAGACCAGTTTGAATATAATGCTTGCAATTTTCTCAAGGACTCCATASCATTCAAAAAGTTTTCTCTGGGAAATGTATAATTGATATTTCCCGATTCGAATATTCCCTCAAGTTCATGTGTCACTGATACAAGRTTATTCAACAGAAACCTRGTTTCGGACAGCTGGCCTTGCGAGTAAAATGTTTGAGGATGCAGGATATGTGTAAATGGATAACCTGCGGGTATTGAATATGGATACGACCAATTAGGAGGAGACCTATTGTTTGAATTAMTTGAGTTATGATCATTTGCAGAATTAATAGAGTGGTCGTTGACTGAAGTGTTTTCATTGTCATTATTGTGATTCGTGGTGGTGGTGGTGGGAATTGCATTGTTGGTGTTTTTGGTGGTGCTGTAACTGTTGGGGTTTTCACTATTAATGCATGATATGGCAGTTGGATTTCTCTCTTTGCTCATAAGATCAGAAGCCTTAGAGTCACTTTTTAGATTAACAGGAGGGTTGTATYCTGATTTAGTTGTATTGGATGCATCTGCTGATGTGAATGTATCGAGATTGTTCACATAAAACTGGTCACCATTAGATTTCAATTTTTCTTCCAAACCAAGCCTCTCTGTATCTTTATTGTTGTGACTCATTACTCACTATAGAATAGAGGAAACCTTATTTGACGGTGGGAGTATTGTGCTAAAGAGTTTGTATCGGATGTTCAAAAAATAAAGGGAAACAACTGCTGTAAAGATTGTTGGTGCAATTCTCCAATTKGGTAGTTCCTCTAATGTATATATCTATGCGGGGACGGATATGACYGTGTGATCAATAACAGAAGATATTACAATCGGCTAGACTGCAAATTCCGCCGTTGTCTCAGTGTTCAGCTGCCAAAAGAACAAGCTTGAAAAACAACAGTTGGAGTGCCTAGTGTGTCCACTTTAACGATCCTTCTGATCCAAGTTTCCGTTCAATTGGAAGAAGTCTCCAATGTTGAGTTCAAATCGATAAATCAAGATTTAATCAACTGCAATTACCTCTGTGTTGAAAACTATGCAAGCTGGATCGAAAAAATRGTTAGATCGACGACCGGCTTCTTACTGCCGTATTTGCCATGATTCACAATTGCAATTTGCAGTAAAATMTCCGAACCGTGTGATTTTCGGCCATTTCCAGTCATRATGGGCCTGTTTWTGCCTCTCGTGCCGATTGACACAATTACCATATACACTATAGAAACAAACACCACAAAATGAGATAAATTATGTGGCTGTGGCTGTGGCTGTGGCAGACAATGCTCTGCAGACACGAAAAAACTCTGCGAGTCCCCCCTCCCCATATCAAGCTAACATCGCTCGCTCTCAATACCAACCATTGCAAAATCTTATCAATATACTCTACACCTACATGGAACTGCCACCAAGCACAAACCACATGAAATCATATCTGTCGGAGTTATACGCCAAGAGAACATTCCAAATATTATATAGAATTTTTGGCAAATAATCAAATATCACATAATTTTTCCACGCGTGCGGCATACCTGCAGCATGCAGGCATGCACTCACACYCACKCAATTTCCCTAATGAAATCKCCGGAGAAATAGCAGCCGATGAGGCGTTCAAACTGGATACAATTACWCCGGTAACGGGATATACTATATTACAAGATAGCATCTAATATGCACTGATTGTTAACACAAACCATCGGCGCCATATTAGTATATCACCACATCACTACATCTTTCAGCTGCTGTGGAGCGTGTACGAAKCCGTGTGCAGTTACTTATCTTAAACCTTGTATGGCTTTCACAACCTCGAACTCAATTGCATGGACGCATCTCAGTGATAAAAAAGARATAAAGCAGGACCCATGCAAGAACAGAGCTCGTATTCGGCTTTTTGAAGTGGCCTCGTGGGGTGTCGCGAAGACAACGGCATTTAACGTCGCGACACGCAGTGAGCGGACCCCGGRTTTTTGAGGTCACGGGATGCCCAGTTGATGGCAGCTAGACGGATTGCCATCGCAAAAGCGGAATAATTGGTGAAAAAGCAATTTAGAAAGGAGATGAAAGGAAAGGAAATGAGATGCGATGAGATGACATCAGATGAGATGGGGTGAGGTGAGGTGGCTCAGAGTCAATAAGCAACGAGACTGCGCCGTGGTGGACTAATTTTATTACCATACACAGAATATATATACACATACAGTGTAGCACMCATCAGGCTTCTCTGAGACGAGAGTCCAGGACAGCGATCTCGTCACGGAGACTGGCTTCCTCGACGGTCTTGACAAGCTCCTTGGTGCTTCTGGCAACGTCGAAAGCAATACCGGCGCTGCGCTGTTTGAAATTCTTGCCCGCGGAGGCGGCGTCCTTGCTGGTGTCATCGCCGTACAAAATCTCCATGCGGTTGACGCAATCTTCGAGCACACCCACTACGTATTTGGCGTGACCCATGGATTCGGCATATCTGCTCTGGTTCATCAACGTGCTTGTTCCCTCCGTCATTTGCTTGACAACGTCRTTGATCTGGGCCGCACCCTGSCGTAGCAGRCCCTTGGTGGCCTTAGGATCGCGGATGCTGGTCAACGTGGTCTGGATAGCATTGATGACCTGGACAGTCTGGTGCTCGAGATACAAYAATAGCTCTCTTAACGTGTTGTCTGGATTCAACGTATTGAAATTGTCAACGTCGAATTCTTCTWCTTCCTCCTCCTCCTCTTCTTCATCACTGTGGTACTCCCATCCTTTTACTTGGCTAGCATTTGGTTTGGCATCATCTTCGTGCTTGTTGCGCATACTCTTACTTGCTCTTCTACTAACCCGTCTGACCAATCCCTCGTCCATATCTAAAGCGCTGTTGTCCAAAATGTTGCCCGTWGATTTATCAATTGAACCTGTAGTTTGAGTATTAGAGGCAGAGTCTGGTTTGTAGTCATTGAAGTCTTCAACAAATGTATCATGTGGGGTCTCGTTATCCTGTTTGTTGTCTTCCTTTTTATCCTGGAGTTTGAAGTTGTTTCTGGTATTGGTTTTTAACGTTTCRGCAACTGGTTCGTGTGCTTCTTTACCAACCACATCTTTTCTGCTAGTATTTTCGAGGCCAGATCTAGGCTCKGTGTCTTTTTCATTMACACTGGTCAGCTGGACATCTTTCGCAAATGAATTTGCTTCTTGAGCATCATTAGTGAATGATTTAGCTTTCTGGACATCACTGAGAGTTTTTTYCATTTGTTGAGCACCCTCTGCAAATGAATTAGCTTCGGTAACGGCTCCATTATCAAGCTCAATATGCTGAGCATCTTCAACATTTATAGTAGGCCCATCTTCAGTAAMTTCTGTAGAAGCCTTTTCAGACATCTTTCCAAAAGCTGTATCTTTTCTGTTAGTGACGCTGCTCAATTTCAACGGWRATGTGTTGGTCYYTTCCTTATCCACTTCTGGTTCAGATTCAGATGCTGATACACCTCCATAATCGGCTTGATCTTCTAATCCTTTTCTAAAAACGATTGGGGCATCAGAATCGCTCAAATCATCATTTAAACTTTTGTTCGYRTCATTCAATGCTGATTTATCCACATTAGGCATTTTGAAGACGGTATCAACAGGAGTGTCAATAGAATTGGAGTGGTCGTGATTTAGTCCACCTCCCATTTTAGGCYTAGCAAAGGATTCAATGGATTTGGCGCCAACATTCAAAATTGGTTTGGATGGTGCATCGAGAGGAGTGGCAAASGAWGGTTCAAGATTAATTGCCTTTGATGCAATGTTGGTATCGATTTTGAGATGCGAAGGTTGCCTATCAACCTCTTCTTTCGCAARGTTTCTGCTCGAAGGTTTTTCATAATATTTGGACAAATTCAATTCACTGTTGTCATCAGTTGAATYGAAACTTTGATCCACATTGGTAGCAAACTTGTCAATAAATGGATTGTCCACTTTTTCCGACGAAGAAAATCCTGGTGTGTCTTTTTCAGTCTTTTTTATTTGGACACCAAATGTTTGAAAGCTATCCGAAACATCACCAGAAACTCTTGGTTTAGTCGAGATTGGTGATCCTAGTTTCTTTGAAGTGGCRGAATCATCACCACTTTCAAAAGAGGTGTCAAACTTCTTCAGTTTATCCAAGACATTCTTGCCTCTAATGGGAGATGGTTTTCCAGAGTTTGAAGTAATTGAGTCCATTGTCACATTTTGCGAATTATCAAAATCGTCAACACTCTGACTAAACTTCGTAGCCATTGAATTAACCAGTCCTGGCGCAGTGCCCTTCTTTGTAGTGGATACTGCCTTTGGAATTTCAGTCAATTGTTGTTTTCTTTCTGGTTTATCTTCCTTCAAGGATTGTGGTGACAATTTAACATCATTTATTTCGGAGTTTCCAGTTGATGAATTGTTATTGAAACCATCAAGCTCATCGGAGCCTTTAATTGATTTTGTGTTTTCTGTAGATTTTGAGGCAATAACAGGGAAAACATTATGGCTAAACGCTTTAGTTAAGGGAGATTGGATTTTATTGTTCAAGTTTGGTGTATTTGTTTTGCTGATACTTGGTAAATCTACCTGTGAGTTTGAAGCTAAACGTTGAGTTATTCTTAAAGGTCTGACGGAGGTTGTATTTAATGCATTTGAGGRAGGTGTAATTGTTGGAGATGTATTTATATCTTCAGTTGGATGATCAATTACTTGCTTTTGGTTTTTCTTTAATGCCAAAGGGGTAGTTGAAAAAGAGGGCTGCTTCTCCTGAATAAAATTCTCAGATTTTAATTCTTTATTGATTTTAACTAAGGAGCATAAGGCGCACACAGCAAAGTAAACGTCATTGAGAGCAGTATGCAGTACAAGTTTGGGTAAAATATGCTGATAAAGTGCAAAATGTTTTGTGGTTGATAATGCGTTAGAAATTGCAGCAACCAAAATTCTTTGCTTCTCCTCTATACGAAGTTGCAGTTTAGAATCGTTTTGCTTGGGGTTGAAACTTTTGGTAAATTTATTAGCACAACGAACTAGTTCAGCAACTCTCTGAAATAATACAGATRGATCGATTTGTTTCGGATCAACGTTCGACCCACTAGAGAATTTGTCGACCTGCGAGTCTAGGTAAATAAGAACTGTTTCCATAGACGAATAAAAATCAGAAATATCTGACTTGGAGATCAATCCGTTGGAAGCAAAAACATTTTCATTCAAACCTTCGACATTTAATGAATTCAGTCTATCCAAAACCTGAGTTGATCTCAACCTTTCAAACTTGTTTTGCCAATCAACAACAGCATCGGTATTAACTTTAACTGAAGTTGAAGTACTTGCATTCTCAATCACTTTTTGTTCTTGTTGGCTGAGTGACTTGGTAAGATCGTTTGATTTTGTTTGCAAATTAGTGTGTTCTATCTTCAAGTCCGAGTAAACTTTGAGTAGTTTGTCGTTATCATTCACCAATTTTTGATGTGCTTCAAGTATATTTTCATGCTCTTCTTGTAAGCTTTTCAATTCATTTTGCAAACTTTCGTTTTCTTGTTCAATTTCTTTGTAATTTTCGGCTGGATAAGAAATTTGTTTTTTTAATTCTTCATTTTCTTCTAGAACTCGATCAAGGTAGTTCTTCAAGTTATCAAATTCCCTAGTTTCTTCTAAGCTCAATTCCTTCTCTTGACCTTTTTCGTTAAGTTCTTTCAAAGTATCCAATTCCTTAGCTTGATAAGCATGCTGTTCTCTCAGTTGAGTCAATTCCTCATTCAGTTCATCATTTTTGAACTTGATGTTTTCATGATGAACTGATTGATTTCTTAAATCCTCAATAAGTTTTTTAAGATTGGAGTTTTCAGATTCCAATTCATTGGTCCTTGACATGTCAACGAGATCATCATTGTCATCATCAACAGGGAACTCAACGTGAGGTAAGGCGTGCTCATTCAGAACTTCATTGGTTGCTATTGTGTCACGTTTGCTTGGAGACCTATGAAGTGCAGATTTAAAATAGTCATTCTTTGGGGAAGAAGTGCCGTTCACAATGTGGGAGTTTTGCTTATTGTAGTTTAGCTCGTTTTCTTTATCATGTTCATATTCGTCTTCTTCATCGTCATCTTCATCTTCATCACTAGACCAAGTCAATTGCGACTTTTTTGGAATCACCGTAATTGGCTTGGTTTCACGTTGGGATGGTGTTGTGGGACTAATTGATGGTCTATTCGCCCCGTTGATGACTTTGTTGTGGGCATTTGATTTTTCCACATCAATCATCAAATTATTTGGATTCTTTGATACCTTGTTGTTCGAGACAGAATCCGTGGATATAGGAGGTATCGCTATGTGATTGCGTGGCGGTATTTCTAGCTCTTCCCTTGAGTCAACACCCAAATTGTCTGTAGGAACTCTGTTTCCAATTTCGTGCAACACATCATTGACCAAGTCTTTGAATCTAGACGGAGGTAGGGCCGCTAATTTTTGTCTCGCCTGATTTCTTTTCGGATGGTAATTTGGTTGCGAAGTAAGGAACTTAGGAACAGTATATTCATCCTGAGAGGACAACTCATCCTCTCTTCTCTTCATTTCATCGTAAACATCCGTACTTAGATCACTGAATTGAACCTTGGTCAATTTCTTCAGCTTCTCTCTGGCCTTTGCCACTCGTGATGAGCTCACTGGAGTAAGGTCGCCTTTTGATGACGCTAAAAACCCTTCAAGGTGGGTCTTGTATTCTGCGAGTGGGGGGTGGGACATGGTGGTTAAGTATTAGAAACAAACTGTAAAGGGCAAAACACCTTAGATCAACAAACTTCGTACACGCTACGCTGATTCTGAGCCTYATGAGAAGCTGAGATGTTTCGCGCCGCGTTGCGTTGCGTTGCGCCGTTAGCGCGTTCAACGCGTCAAATGCAATTACATCCCTCGCAACGGGAGCGTTCCCTGTATCTCGCCGTTGAGTTCCAATTTATTCTGTAGATAAAGGAGGTGAAAGTGAAAAAAAATCACAGGCAAAAAAATGTCTTGTTGAATAAATTCTATTATGAATTATATCCCTATTCAGACTATAAAACTATACAGGATCTATAAACGTAGTTTTGCTTGTAGTTATGGCTGTCATAGCTAAAAGCAATTGATTGCTTTGGCTTTTCATATAGATTTTATTTATAAACTTTTTTCCCATGCTTTTTGACCATATGTTTACCCAATATAGGTTTGTTTGTGCTAAAGACCTTGGGCATGGTGCTAATACGGTCTCTCCGTATCTGGGACTTTTTCAGGGACTTTCTCTTGGTGCTATGCAGTTTACGAAGTGCAGCACCGCCTTGCATCCATGATGGCATACCTTCGGTCTGTCCACTTCTTGACATCACACTTGCAATATTCTTTAATAATGATGAATCTTCTTTGGTATAAAATGTTACCGCACGACCAGTTCTTCCTGCACGACCAGTTCTACCAATTCTGTGCACATATGATTGGGCACTATTTGGAACATCGTAGTTAATGACCAGATTGATACCTTTAAAGTCGATACCTCTAGCCAAAACATCAGTGGTAATAAGAACCCATAATTCACCTGACTTGAACTTTTCAATGGATTCCTCTCTTTGTTTTTGACTTCGTTCTGCATTCAGCAAATCCACATTCAGTCCATCATATAAAAGCTCATTGAATAAAGCTTTAGAACGATAAACACTCTGCAAGAAAATTATCACTGGTGGTTTGAACTCACCTCTTTTAACCATATTTCTAATCTCAATCAATTTTCCGTGTTCATCACCACAGAAAACTAGCTTCTGCTCGATATTTACATTTGCTGCTTCTCTTAATCCGATCACAATACGAATTGGATCTCTCATAATATTGGTGGCAATTTCTTCAACATGTTTAGTAATGGTAGCCGAGAAAATATATTTACGCAATTTAGGATATGTCAACGAAGCTAGAATTTCATCACTTTGCGCAAGGAAATCGAAATCAAACAAATTATCAGCTTCATCAAAAATGATGTGTTCAACAAAAGATAAATCAATGGATGATGATTGAACTAAATCAATTAACCGAAGTGGTGTTGTGACCATGATGTCATATTTGATGGATTGTGCATTGGTGTGAGCGTTCTTCAATTTGGACGCAAGTGACTTGTTTAAACAAGTGGTTTCAATATCTACATCTTGGGTTATTTTCTCAAGCTGGGAGTTGATTTGATTTGCTAATTCCTTGGTTGGTGTGACAATCAAACCTTTCAATTTTTGGGGAACTTTTTCACCATTTTCCTTGGCCGACTTTTTGGCCTTACGTTTCGAAGTTATTACATTTTGCACCAAGGGAATCAAAAATGCCAAAGTTTTACCGGAACCGGTAGGAGCACATGAAATCAGGTCTCTACCAAACAAAGCGCAAGGAATGGCCTCAGTTTGGATCGGAGTTGGTTCTGAGAATCCATTATCAATCAAGTTCCGCAGCAGTTTTTTCGACAGCTTGAATCTGGTGATTAAATCTTCAAACGATCCAATAGGCAATGGGATATCATCACCGGAGACGGCAGATTGATTTTTTTCACGCAGTTCTATAGCCTGTTCTTCGGTTGTAATCATAGAGGTGTCAATCACCATCTTCTTCTTTCCYTCCTCTTCATTGCTGTTGGYACTTTCKGAATCATCCCCTTTTTTGGYATGTTGTTCATCTTCTTCTTCGTCATCTTCTTCGTCKTCATCCAGGCTTCCTATTAGTTTGTGTTTTTTGGTGTGAAAAAAATCAAGTTCGTTATCAAGTTGTTCAATAACCTTGTTGGAACTTTTTATTTCTTGTTTGGTATCAGGGGAGGTGAAATCTGATTTTTGATTTTTCTTTTTTTGCAACGATGCACCACGACTCAATAGTCTAAAAAGATCCATATTGTGTTCTCCGACTAGAAATTCGGTATTCTGTCAGGAAAAAAAAGGTGCTCCTTTCTCAAAACTAGCTCTTTTCTACATCTAAAAGACAAAAATTTATTTTTTTCCAACCGCATTGAGAGTTTTCGCATTTCGCCACTTTCATTTTTCAAACCTCACAGCTCGCTCTGTCGARGTGAAAAATGGAAGACTTGAAACTGGAAGTGAAAAATATAATTCAGAGAAGGAATCTGCGTTGTTAGTGGGGCGTAGGACGTGTACAGTGCACAAGTGAACAGTCAGATTGGCATTTTGCGTGTTTTCAACTCATAATATATTCCAGATACCATGCAAGCATATACGAAACGTGCACTGTTGAATCAAAGAAGTTGGGTGCAACAGAACGCTGTAAGAAACATTGTGTATGTCCGTGGACAAAGAGTACAAGGGTTAATAAGAGATCCAAGTGAGGTTTTGGCATCGGACGGGTTTGATTATGGGGCCACAGAGACCAACTTGAAATCATTGAAAACTTACATGGGAACCGTGTCCAGTAAACTGTCGAGTCAAATACAACTGGAAGATGAACTCTTGCTTCAAGTSATCACTCACAAGTCGTTTGCRCATGGATCCAAGCCCTACAACGAACATTTGTCGTTTTTRGGAAAACAAGTGTTGCAGTACGCCGTAACCAAACACATTCTAAAATCCTCRGATTCCAAGCTGGACGCTATCGGTTCGTTCACTCACAGATTGATGTGGTCAGATAAACTGCTTTCGGCATTTGCTGAAGCTAAGGGTCTGGATGGTGTGTTTTTCTGCAGAAAGGCTCTTCCAAATGGAAAATCCGAAAAACTATACAAGCCAAAGGCCATATATTCCACCATAACTTCGTCTTTGATTGGAGCTATTACCTCGAAATATGGACAGAAGGTGGCTGAAGAGTTCATTGAAAAAGAATTGATTCCTGCCTATCAAAATTGATGACTACTGGAAGATCGTTGTTTGGTGGGTCGACCCTGGACACATCAAACACTAAGTTCTCCATTTTATAGAGAAATCTGAAGAATACCTCAGCGTGCCATTTACACTTATAGTTCTTGTATATATCTACAATATATTTCAACCCGAAACATAACGACATCGTCAATGATTTAATAAATAAGAATTTTGTCATAATACGATATACTTTCTATATAATAATAAATAGGCTGTAGAAGGGAATAATTTAATGTTGTTCGTAACCAACAACGTGTCTTCTACCGATGATTTCACCTAAAGAGAAGAAACCAACGATTTGGATGAAATAACAGATGTATCTTAAAATTTCATCCTTCTTGAAACCTTGGGCGTTTTTGGCAACTAAATCGGCAAAAGCTTTTGGGTCTTTGGTGAAGGAAGTGGCCAACTTAGAACCGCATTCATAAACCTTGGTGAATTCAGCAACGGTTGGTGGGGARAGTCCTTCCTTGGCATAGACTGTCTTGGAAAGTTCAAGAGCAACCTTGGAGTAGTAGATGGACTTGTTGGATATTTCTGTTTGAAAGAGTTGGAATGTTAGTATCAAAATTTTGTTCAGATTTTTGTCAAAAATGCGCACAACTTACCTTGAAGTGTGGTTGCTAAAGAAGAGGCATTTCTTCTGGCAACTGGTGTTCTAAGACCAACGGAGGCGGCTCTAACGGATTGTCTGGCAAACATGCTTGGTTGTTAAGTGTTTCCTCAAGTATACTGGCTGTCTGAACCTCTCAAATTTCATGTTGAACAAGAACGAAATTCGATTCGCTGCATTTGGCTTTTCCTGGAACAAATTCAATACAGCAAACAACGATTCAACACTGCCATTAATAGCTACATCTGGATTTTGATTGGATTCTCGGTATTGGTATYGTCGCAAAACTTTACAATAACGAATAGATTAATGACGCTGAAACCAATGCCGAAGAAGTAAATTAGGTCAAATGGTTTGTCGGGTGCGGGCTGCGTAACCACCACCAAAAATATTGCTACCATGTATATATTTTCGTCTTTTGAAAAATGGTTTGGGTTGAAATTCCAAAAAGCAGTTACTAATTTACACAGCACTATATTATATGTATATCTAGGCTACAATTCTGTTAAGTGATATTGTTCTTGAAGAACCTTGACCAAAAACTAAGATTTTGCTTTCACTTTCCAATCTTCTAATGGACTCTCCCACTTGGGATGAGTTTACTTTTAATTCTTCGTTTTGATTGTTCACCAGTTCTAGTAAATTGATGAAACTAACTTCATCAATGCCGTCTAAGACTGATAAAATGGCTCTGTCTAGCTCTTCGTTTCTTCTTCTCTGCTCCACTCCGATACCGGTTTGGACCAAGTCCATATCTATCCTACCGGTTAATGGGTCCGTAGCATAATCCTTGATTGCAGACTTCATCAGTCTAACGGCCTCAACAACATCTTCTATTAACACTTCATGTCTCAAGTATAGTTTAGCATGGGCTTCACTCAAACGAATCAAACTTTCAAGTTGTCTGGTTGTGGCCGTGATTCTTTTTTCTCTACCACCATTACGTGCATCTTCTCCTAACTTTCTCATTTCAACATATGATGAGACTAATTCATCTCTAGCTTCAACCGTTAAAACGGGGTTGCAGTTTTCTTTTGCATATTGGATATATTTGGTTAAAAATTCAACAGGCAAGATTTCAAATTCAGAAGCATTAGTCATGCTATCTTCTAGATACATGTTGGCGATGTGCTTTGCTAATTTTTCATCCAACTTTTTATCAATCTTATCTAAAATGAGAAAGACCAAGTCAAATCTGGATAATAAAGGAGGTGGCAAATCAATGTTTTTGGTGACAGGCAAGTCGGGGTTATATCTGGATTCAATTGGATTGGCACTTGCYAAAATCGACGTTCTGGCGTTAAGTGTGGTGATGATACCTGCTTTTGCAATWGAAATCGTCTGTTGTTCCATAACTTCATGCAAAACAGATCGGGTTTGATCYGACATCTTGTCAAATTCATCAATACAACAAATACCTCCATCACTCAAAACCAAAGCACCACTCTCTAGCACTAATTGTTTAGATTCTAAATCTCTCGTCACATAAGCAGTCAGACCAACGGCAGAGGATCCCTTACCACTGGTATAGATTCCTCTTGGTGCTATTTTGTGGACATACTGTAAAATTTGAGAYTTTGAAGTAGATGGATCACCACAAAGTAAAACATTTATATCACCTCTTGTTTTATTGCTCGATTTTGAAAAGGATTTGTTGGTACCACCAAACAGCTGTAATAGTAAACCTTTCTTAACATCGTCCATTTCAAAAATTGAAGGTGCTAAACTTCTAGATAACAACTCATAAACGTCTGATCTACTTGCAATCGACTGGATTTTCTCAGCCTCTTCGGTAGAAATTTTTTTGATTTCATCAATATTTTCATCGTTTTTCAAATCATTTTGGATGGTGGAGATATCCAAACCAATTCTATTTTTTTCAACCTTCTTAATGTGAACAACATCAATATAAGTTTTGAATAAGGCCTTGACAGCTCTCATTCTTGGGTTTATTCTCACGGGAGACGATTTAAAGATACCGCAAACTTCAATTCTATCACCGGCTCTACAAGTATCGACTAATTCATCATAAACACATAATGAAACCGAATGAGGAGTCTGACCATCAGGAACAATATCGGGTGTCTCTTGTAGTTTGATTATTTGTTTGTTAGCAAAAGTGGATCTATTGTGAATCAGTTGCATGGAGTTCAGCGCGTTACAGGTTTGTCTTGGGCATCTTTTTGGCTCTGGAATTATACCTCTATCATTTTCTTGAACAACAGTATGATCACAAACATTGCACTTAAAAAATGCAGTTTTCATATCAGGTATGATTGGAGTCGACCGAATGACTAATCCCTTGACTGTGATCAATTTGTCAATATCCTGAGGGTTCAACTCCCTGATACCCTTGTTGTTTTTGATATTGAAGGGTCTAACTTTGTAAACCCTCATTTCAATCTCATTCACCGCATCAACCGTAGGTTCATCCAAATTGTCTCTATCCCGTGTCACCATTGAAATTAAGTAGTCTTTGATAACTTGGTCCATGATTGGAATGACTTCTTGTGGGTATAAAATAAGATGATTTGCTAGAGGTCTGGTTGACGAAAGGGAGAACAAATTTTCAACATCCAAATTTAGGTTGGTTGAGCCACTAGTCAGCATATTTTCCAAAACGGACTCGTAGAACACTCTGTCGTTAGCTGAATCAATCAGCTCTGGAGTGTTGTCATGAATAAATCTATCGTTCATTTTGAAAGTCACAAGAAACTGCTTGAATTTCTCAGTAACGTAATCAATCGAAACGTGTGTACCCCAAATGACTCTATGTTGTGAATCTTCCATCTCTTCATCGCCATCGCCATCGCCTGTTGCATTGCGAAGAGTTGATGGTTCTGAGCCAAGCGCTGACGAAGAAGAGAATTGAGGAACGATGTTTCCACGCATCGAGCTATTCCCCACGTCTGATGAATCTGACGGCAAATGCTGGTCAAACATTCTACGACGCATTGGGGAAGAAAACATGTCGGAGCTTTGAATGTCCCCTCTRCCCTGGTATCTGTTTCTAACAAATCCGGACGACGATGAAACGTTATCTGAGGTGTCATTACGCGACCTATTGACGGGATTCAAACGGGAGGTGGAGTGGGAAGAAGGCAATCTTGGGCCATCAGAGTCTTCCGACATGAATAGCGGCGACRATGCATTGGCAGGCGGTGGTGACGACGACATTTGTTGCTGGAGAACCCTTCGCCACTCTTCTTTGTAAAACACGAAAAGGAAATAAGCTTGCACCAAAAGCTTGTGATGCCGCAGCGCGACTTGATGCGAGCAAGCTAGTGTCGTCGTGTGCATAGCAGGTTTTGAAGGACGAAGAGCCTCTATAATACACAATAATATATACAACGACGGTCAAGAAGAGTTTCCAAACGGATTGCAAGGCCAGCTAGTGGTTCCTAGAGCTACCCAAAACAATCCACCTGTCTTGACAGTGGGTACTAGGGACACTGGTCTTTTGGCCGTTGAAACGGTGTCACCTTCAACAAAATCATCGCAATCGGAATCGCTTTCTTCTTCTTCTTCAGACGCACCTTCKGAAAGAATCTCATCGCCTTCTTCTTCTCCCTCGTCCTCAGATACAAGACCAGGATCGAAAGTATAGTCGATACCGGGTATCTGCCCTAATGGGTCTGTTAGCAGCTGTGGATAGTTGTATGTAGCAGTTTGAGCAACAGAATTGATATGAGAAACTCTAGCATTTTCGTAGAAGTGGAGATATTGAGTCTGCATCTGGGGAAACAATGACGAATCAATCAAMACCTCGTCAGCAGTGACAGGTTTCTTCACGGGTATCTCTGGTTGGGGCGAGTTTGGTGTTATAGGAATGTGCTTTTTGGCAATAATGCTATCCCATAAGCCGTTGTTTATCGGGCGAGATGGATCAGCCATTGACACAAATGGTCTTATTGGRAAAGGCAAAAAGTATTTATCAAATGGAAACTCAGGTTTGGCTTCGATTTTCGGTTCTGTTACTTCTGGCGTTGTTTTTTTGAAGAAATTGGTAATGCTGTTTTTTGCAGCCTTTTCTGCTTCCTGCTGTTTGGCCTTCTCTTGCATTTCCTTTTCAAGACGCTTCTTTTCTTCCTTGGCCTTCAATTCTTCCTCTTTTTTCTTTGCTTTCTCCGCAGCTTCTTCTTCTTTCTTGCGCTGCTTCTCCGCAGCTTCTTCTTCCTTTTTTCTTTGTCGTTCAGCAGCTTCTTCCTCCTTTTTTCTTTGTCGTTCAGCAGCTTCTTCCTCCTTTTTTCTTTGTCGTTCAGCAGCTTCGTGTTCTTTTTTTCTCTGTCGTTCAGCAGCTTCTTCTTCTCTTTTCCTTTGACGCTCCAACTTTTCTTGTTCCTTTTTGATTCTCTTTTCCTCTCTTTCAGCCTCAATTTTCTCTCTCTTGGCAATTCTTTCTTGTTCTTCTGCCTCTTTCTTYTCCTGTCGCTTTTTATCCTCTTCCAACTTTAGCAATCGTTTGGCTTCTCGTTTGGCTTCTTCTTCCTCTTCCTTTTTCTTCTTCCGCARCTCTTTCTCAAGTTCTCTTTGTGCTTTTCGTTCCTCTGCCAGCAATTCCTTATTAGGCTTCCTTCGCTTCGCATCTTCATCTGGTTCTGAATCCTGTCCTCTTTTGGTTCTTGTTGGTTTCCCAARATCGGAATCGGATTCCTCTCCAATAACAATGACATCGTTTTTCATTTCGGAATCTTCAACACCTATAGAGGTTGGTGGCGACTCGGTGTCCATAATATCAACGACTATATTTGATTGAAAAACAAGACCAACACAGTACTGAATACAAGAGGATCAAAATAACCTCCACGCGTCAATTTTTCRTTTTGTCTCAAAAGCTTTTTATTGCACATTTTGAACAGATAACGCGTCTTGATTACTCCAATCCTTCYCAAAACGTGACTTTCAAAATATTGACACGCCAACAATCACGGTGCTTAGTATTGGATCATAATTGGTGCTTTTTTTGATAATGCCAAATGATCCGTTTGTATTTGGTACCCAAGTTCAAGCYAGCTTGGATGAACATCACACAGCGAAGCAAACACTTTCGGAAATCAAACAAAAACTTGAATCATTTAAAAGTTCCTATKCAGAGGACTCKGAAACCAAAACTAACGTAGAAAAGACTGATAAAGAAAAGAATTCCACTGGAAAATCAAGRACATCAAAAAAAATGCCGAAAAAGCCAAAGAGTGTCAAGAAGAAAAAAGATATGATAGCTGAAAATCGACCGAAACAAAGAAAATTTGGATCCATCAACAAGGAAACCATTCGTTTGCATACTACAGGTTGTTATGATACCGAACATTTAGAAGATATGGACCTT
Source organism: Pichia sorboxylosa (assembly GCA_001599115.1). NCBI lineage: Eukaryota > Fungi > Ascomycota > Pichiomycetes > Pichiales > Pichiaceae > Pichia > Pichia sorboxylosa. Next base: position 291,058 of record BCGC01000007.1, on the reverse strand, counting down.
TTGTATAAGGAAAATGAATGGAAACAAAGGCATGAGATTCTGAGAGACAAATTGCAAAATGTAGAAAGAAAAAAAATTGATATTGACCAAGCTAAAGATGAAAGCGTGGGGGTWGAACCTCATGATTCATGGGCAACGTCCAAGGAATATCCCCAAGAATTTGGCTTACAAGATTAYAAGGTTCTTTATGCAGATAATGGTGTGATTGTGGGCAATAAAAATGACGTATCTGGAGTTTACACGTTATCGCAGGTCATGAAATGTCAAGAGCATGGTGAATGCATCGAGATTGCAGACAGCTGTGATGAAACAGCAGATATATCTGTTCAGATTATTGGAGAAAAAAACAATGTTGTAGACTTCGGAGATCATAGTATTATCGAGGTACCTAATTCMACGGATGAAGAAGACAATAGGTTGGAAACCTCAAGGATTCTGGAAAACCCAGATGATGTTGAAGTCATTGAGGTTGGAAATACTACAGACGAAGGTGACAATGAGAGTGAGTCTAGTATAATACTTCGAGGCGTTCGAGGAGAGATGGTTGTCACTCAAGACGAAGTTAATAGAATGGAAGATGATACCACTGCAAAAGGTAGCATTGGGATAGAAACAGATTCAGAGCTCGATATTGTAATAAGAAGCGTCAGGGGGAGGATGGAGCATTCTCCAGTCAAAGACGGGGAAGASAGTATAGGAGAAATRATAATACCCACGAGTTCGCCTAGGGAGGTGGTGGACTCTCAAGCTGAAATACAGGAAAGCCCTCAGATGTGCATTGRAACCCCGAMCGAGCATCCAGCAGATGATGAAAGGGGGGTTATTTTCCATGACTGGGAGCTTTCCAGATTGAAAGCCCAGCTCACGTTATGGGGTGTGAAGATAGAGCGTGGTAGCAAGTCTGGTATGGTAGCACAGCTGTCCGAGCTGTCCGGCAAAATCCCCCAGGACAAATGGCACTGGGGCGTTTCCAAATGGACGAAAGCGACCGCAGTGGACAAACTGATAGACTTCCGTGGATGGCAGTCACTGGCTGACCTGACTTCGCAGCAGCAGGTAGCATCGCACTCTCTGACTCTAGCCGATGTTGTGCACCGTGTACAACAAGCTCTGGAATCCGATCCCCACGTGACCTTCGACGTCTACACGTATCGTCCGCTTTTACTTTCCACCGTYCAGTCCTTGTCCGGGCTTGTTTCCATGCCCAAGGACACGCTTTGCGATGCTCTCGATGCGCTCGGTGTGTGCTGGACAGAGCAGGTATTATAGTGACAAGTAGCACACTGTGTAGTACAAATTTATATATGCGCGGATTCATGTATACACGCTGCAYTGTGCAAATGGCTCAATCGTAGTGGCGCAGCTCGTCCTCCTCTTCCTGCGTGCGGCGCAGCAGCAACACCGCGTTGAGCCACCGAAATACGTAAAACGCCACATACCCCTTGATGCATAACGCCACAAAAGCAACTACCACCGTCCGTTTGGGCAGGCCCCAGTACACGCTATAGAAGGCGTTCAGCACCCAGAGAAGCGCCTCTCGAAA
>BCGC01000007.1:265722-289415 GCA_001599115.1 Pichia sorboxylosa | reverse complement strand
CAAAACGTGACTTTCAAAATATTGACACGCCAACAATCACGGTGCTTAGTATTGGATCATAATTGGTGCTTTTTTTGATAATGCCAAATGATCCGTTTGTATTTGGTACCCAAGTTCAAGCYAGCTTGGATGAACATCACACAGCGAAGCAAACACTTTCGGAAATCAAACAAAAACTTGAATCATTTAAAAGTTCCTATKCAGAGGACTCKGAAACCAAAACTAACGTAGAAAAGACTGATAAAGAAAAGAATTCCACTGGAAAATCAAGRACATCAAAAAAAATGCCGAAAAAGCCAAAGAGTGTCAAGAAGAAAAAAGATATGATAGCTGAAAATCGACCGAAACAAAGAAAATTTGGATCCATCAACAAGGAAACCATTCGTTTGCATACTACAGGTTGTTATGATACCGAACATTTAGAAGATATGGACCTTTTGTATAAGGAAAATGAATGGAAACAAAGGCATGAGATTCTGAGAGACAAATTGCAAAATGTAGAAAGAAAAAAAATTGATATTGACCAAGCTAAAGATGAAAGCGTGGGGGTWGAACCTCATGATTCATGGGCAACRTCCAAGGRATATCCCCAAGAATTTGGCTTACAAGATTAYAAGGTTCTTTATGCAGATAATGGTGTGATTGTGGGCAATAAAAATGACGTATCTGGAGTTTACACGTTATCGCAGGTCATGAAATGTCAAGAGCATGGTGAATGCATCGAGATTGCAGACAGCTGTGATGAAACAGCAGATATATCTGTTCAGATTATTGGAGAAAAAAACAATGTTGTAGACTTCGGAGATCATAGTATTATCGAGGTACCTAATTCMACGGATGAAGAAGACAATAGGTTGGAAACCTCAAGGATTCTGGAAAACCCAGATGATGTTGAAGTCATTGAGGTTGGAAATACTACAGACGAAGGTGACAATGAGAGTGAGTCTAGTATAATACTTCGAGGCGTTCGAGGAGAGATGGTTGTCACTCAAGACGAAGTTAATAGAATGGAAGATGATACCACTGCAAAAGGTAGCATTGGGATAGAAACAGATTCAGAGCTCGATATTGTAATAAGAAGCGTCAGGGGGAGGATGGAGCATTCTCCAGTCAAAGACGGGGAAGASAGTATAGGAGAAATRATAATACCCACGAGTTCGCCTAGGGAGGTGGTGGACTCTCAAGCTGAAATACAGGAAAGCCCTCAGATGTGCATTGRAACCCCGAMCGAGCATCCAGCAGATGATGAAAGGGGGGTTATTTTCCATGACTGGGAGCTTTCCAGATTGAAAGCCCAGCTCACGTTATGGGGTGTGAAGATAGAGCGTGGTAGCAAGTCYRGTATGGTAGCACAGCTGTCCGAGCTGTCCGGCAAAATCCCCCAGGACAAATGGCACTGGGGCGTTTCCAAATGGACGAAAGCGACCGCAGTGGACAAACTGATAGACTTCCGTGGATGGCAGTCACTGGCTGACCTGACTTCGCAGCAGCAGGTAGCATCGCACTCTCTGACTCTAGCCGATGTTGTGCACCGTGTACAACAAGCTCTGGAATCCGATCCCCACGTGACCTTCGACGTCTACACGTATCGTCCGCTTTTACTTTCCACCGTYCAGTCCTTGTCCGGGCTTGTTTCCATGCCCAAGGACACGCTTTGCGATGCTCTCGATGCGCTCGGTGTGTGCTGGACAGAGCAGGTATTATAGTGACAAGTAGCACACTGTGTAGTACAAATTTATATATGCGCGGATTCATGTATACACGCTGCAYTGTGCAAATGGCTCAATCGTAGTGGCGCAGCTCGTCCTCCTCTTCCTGCGTGCGGCGCAGCAGCAACACCGCGTTGAGCCACCGAAATACGTAAAACGCCACATACCCCTTGATGCATAACGCCACAAAAGCAACTACCACCGTCCGTTTGGGCAGGCCCCAGTACACGCTATAGAAGGCGTTCAGCACCCAGAGAAGCGCCTCTCGAAARAAGTACGCCGCCAGCACCACCAGCAGCAGCATCAGRGCGGCAGTCTTCAGCAATCTGGCCGGTTTCAGCTCATCTTCGGAGTTGTATTTCAGCCCAGGCATGGCACAGAGTTGTGGTGTCCGCCTCTTTTGGCAACAGGCCAAATAGTCTAGGAACTTGACCTCATCATCGCTTTGCCCGCGGTTTCTACGGGARGATGGAAATTCGGCCCAGAAATAGTGGGCCTCGGACTTGACCTGCCCCGCATTTTTAGTTTGACACATTAAAGTCTATTTCGATGAGCAGGTCATTGTATGTGGTCTTTGAGCTGCTGAATAGAGGTGYTTTTTCCTTGCTATTTGTGGCTTTTTTTGGCGACAGACAATGACTACCACAACTAGCAACTCCATTTCCATGGACGGAACACGGTTCTCTCCTAGATCAGTGTCGGTATCGACGTCTACCTCGGGATCCATCTCCTCATCCCGCTCTGYGGGCGAAAATCGCCACGTTCAYACTACAAMAGGACACAAGAAACATGCACAACACGACCCCAAAATTGTTGTCGATGATGAAGGGGTTCCACGGTTTCTYTCGACTTCGAAAATGTCATCCAAGGGCCCGGTGGGAGAAGAGTTCACGCTCAGAGGTTCTACTCCGTCGGGAAAACCAAGATTGTTTGTCTGTTCTACCTGCACCAGAGCGTTTGCAAGGCATGAGCATTTGAAACGACATGAACGGTCCCATACTAAAGAAAAGCCTTTCACGTGTAATATCTGTTCCAGAAAATTTAGCAGGAGAGATTTGCTATTGAGACATTCTACCAAATTGCACGCYGGAGCAGCTGATGTTATGCCAAGACTGAGAAAAAAAACAATCAAATCGACACCTACATCGAARCCAAACTTCAAAAATAATTCAACTAGTTCTCTGGACTCCCCTCAGTCTAAAATATTGCAACAAAATACCACTTCTTCTTATCTGGATGTTGAAAAAAAACCAAATTCATTAGCTTTCAACGACACTTACAAGAACTATGACAGCATGAAATCAACTTCTTCTATTTTCAACTCAGATATCCAACATCTGCCTTTGTTTCCAATAAATGACGTTCCTGCTGAGCACCACGTGGATTTCTCGGATATCAGCTCTTCCTTGCCCACCGGTGATCCTCCCGTYGAAAACGATTTAGCCGATGATAATCTTTGTGAGMACATTTCAAAGGATATAAAGGAGCAATATGATCATCAATATTATCGTCGTGCTTCCTTTTCAGCTATGAGCGGTGTCAATTATGCATTGGCAGATCCTGGGCCATATGCTTCCGAGACAGTGGAATTCTCAACTCCTCAATTCACTGGATTGCAAGATATTGATGAGAATAAGTGGTTGAATACCTACTCAGGTGACTCAAATACCAACTTTAACTTGAATTTTATGGATCATTGCAGTCAGCCACCTAAAACTTATAAAACTGAAATTGAACAATTGAGCAGCATGATTAATAAATATCAAGCAAAAATTACTCCTAATGCTGAGAGTGGTGAAATTAACGATAATGGTAAGAATMATAATATTAATAATGAGGATGATAATCATGACAATTTTGATGATTTATATAATGAAAGAAACAGCAAGGTGAATGACCTAAATGATAACCAATTTTTACAAAATCGACTCGGCGGTTACTCGTTCTATAATGATGATGACTCAATGGGCATTTCCGATTCTCTGTACAAAACCAAACTCTCAACCGAATTCACCCAGTCCTTTAAACCAGAATCCTCAACGAAACAAAACTTGATTGATGAGCACAATCAATCCAATAGTGAAATGCAAGATACGCTCAAGATGCTATTCAATAAGCCTAAAAACATCAATCGAAATAGTTCAAGCAATCCTTCTAACCATGTCAAWATAAATATTTTGGATCAGCTTAATCTTGAAAAAWTTGAATCAATGTCTCACAACAGCCCCAAACTCAAAATTGAAAATGAAACTAATGTAAATATTAATAGCAAGGGGAATTTTGCAAACAGCCCAGATAACATCCATAAAATTGAGTTGAAGCCAAATAACGATGATGTTGCTTTTTTTGATGAGTTTTTTGATAGTGATAATGTCTTGGTGGATTCAAAGATAGAATCCTGGCAGGAAACGTTGTTCAATCAGCCAATTTCAGATCTTGAAAAATTTAATGATATGAATGTTGGGAAATCGTRCAACATCCGCCAGGGTTATTCATTTTATGGTAATAGCAATTTAAACAGTCAGCTCAACTCGAATAATTCAAAATCAAATCTTTATTCAAATAACAATTATGTGAACTATAATGATGGATTGAGCAGCGATGCTACCATTTCTCCTGGACTACTTGAATCTTCTAACGTTGACAATATGGACATTGATTTGCAGGGTGTAACAAAAAACTTTGATGAGGAGTTTAGCATGAATTCTTTGCAAACTTATTCAAGAGCACTATTATTTACAAATAATATAAGGAAATACATTCATAGTGCTTTGTCTGACTATCCYTTTTTTGGTACACCAACTCCCGAGCTAATATCCAATGATAGTTTGAATTTTTACGTTGAACAATTCATTTACAAATTTTTAACGCATCACCCCTTCATTCATCAAACGGTTTTGAATGAATTCTGTTTAATTCATGATTCTCTTGAGCTTGTGATGGAGGAGAGCGTTTCCGAGACTGAATCTTTTACTTACGATAAGAATTCGAGTATGAAGTTTATCAGAAATGAAAACTTTACTTACCACTATAAAATYTCAATTGTTTGTTTACCGTTATTAATAGCTGCAATTGGTGCAGTTTTATCTAATAAAAAATCAGATGCTAGTTCCCTATATGAAATTTCTAGAAGATGTATCCATGTCTATCTCGAAAGTCGGAAAAAACTACAAACTTGTGGTAATGAAAATAGCAATGCAAATGAAAATAGAAATGAGAATGAAAAGACAATAACTTCACCACTATGGTTGATTCAAAGTTTAACTTTGAGTGTTGTTTATGGTTTATTTGCTGATGAAGAAATCTCATTATCAGTCATAATCAGACAAGTTCATGCATTAAATGCTTTAGTTAAATCATCTGGAATCAACAAAATCCAAACCTCCCAAGAAATTCGAAGTGATTTCAAAAAGTTCATCAAGTATGAGTCAACAATCAGGACTATTCACATGATATTCCATGTTTCTACATTGTTATCATCACTGTACAACATAATACCTTCATTGACTATAAAAGATATGAATATAAATTTACCAAATACCTCAATGTTATGGGACTGTACCAGTGAGGAAGACTATCTTGAGTTGGTTCAGAATTTTGATTTCTATGCAAAAAACTACAGAGCAATTTTAAAATCATTGCTAAGTCTGAACTACRATAAAATTGATTTGAATAGTGGATTGATTGATGGTGTGAACTTTTTAATGGATAATCATATCAGTGAGTATGCTTTGAATTGCATCCAAAATGGTTTACACCAGTTGGTTTATTTCAAAATTAATGCCACTAACAGTGAGCAACAATCTACATTGAATGTCTCACAAATRATTTTGAAAGAGTTTCCCTTCACTATTGARAAAGTTAAAGAAATCAATAAATATTGGTTACTGATGGTCAARGCGTGTGTTTTGTATAATGAATCAAGTGAAGTTTTCAATGATGGTAAGGTATTGAACCATTATTTAAGCTTGAAGTTAAGCTCGATACTGAATTTGAATGAAATCAAAGAGAATGTATGGCTCAAGTCATTTGACGACATTAATGAACATTATTATTCACTGTTTAATTTTGATGAAACTGATTTGAAAAATGGCAGTTACCAGCAAGAACTAGTTAAATTGATTGATAACTCCATAAGTATATTGAAATTGATATTTTTTAGTGAAGATCATTCACTAATAGGGAGGATATCTCCCTCATTCAAGATGGATGACAAAGCAATAAAGAAATTGGACTCGCTTTATGCAACCCCTTCTCCTCCAAGCAATTCGAATGAAGAGGTCAAACGGGACTATTTGAGTAACAGATTTGATACAATCAACTTGAATATCTTGCACACACTCAGTATTGACTCGCAGATTTTATTTGATGTTATTCTAGTCATTGTCAAGTTTTTGATTAATTATGAAAATTATTTCAAAATGAAGAGCAGATATAGCACACTTTCCAACTTTACATTTTTACAGAACTTTGAGTTGAGTTCTACAGTATTTGGAAACTCTATAAACTCAAAGTTTGCTAACGAAGAAGGTGATGATACATTTTCTGAAAATATCAATGAGTTCGACAAGATTCTGTTTAAATACTACTTGAAGTTTTTCAAGATTTACCTCAATCTGGAGAAATTTCTAAAGCTGTGCTACAATTACGAAGATTTCGAGACTGGCCAAACCCAAGAATCACTGGACAGTCTATATTCGAATTTGGAAAACATTGATCTTAATCAAATATTGGATGGCAAGGATCTGGTGATGAATGAATTGGTAGCATTCCAACTGCCCTACAAGTTTCTCAAAATTGGTGGCTTTTTATTTGGCTTCATATACGAAAAGAACTTCAAGTTTGTTAACTTCCGCCACTTGAGTGACGTATTGTTTCATCTACGAACTTATCTGGAGAGCCGAGATGAGTACGTTTAGTTCAGAGCTTTGAAAACGTACGACAAATACCCCGGTACACAAAATGTGTACATAGCACCATTTTAGTACTGATAGCACTGTCAATGTTGACACTTCCCACATGTGAGAGGCAATCGGCGCGCCGAGGGGTCTCGGGGAAGTCCGAAATTACCACTCGCTTTGACAGATGGGCGTGGTATAAAGATAAGATTGGCTGATTGTATAAAAAGCGTAAGTTATTCCCACTTTTCATTAGTGTAAATTTAGGTTTTATATTCTAATTAGCACATCAGCACACAAACACAAAAAGAAAACATGGCTTATTTACAAGAATCAACCTACGGTAAAGACAACGTGAAGTTTCTCAAGGTCAAAAAGGACAAATTTAACCCACAAAAGCAAGAAGTTTTGGAAGCCACAGTTCAAGTGCTTTTGCTTGGAGATTTCGACGTCTCTTACACCAAGGCAGACAACTCTCCTATTGTTCCTACAGATACCGTCAAGAACACCATTCTAGTTGAAGCTAGAAAGACGGACGTGTGGCCAATCGAAAGATTTGCAGCACATTTGGCTGAACACTTTGTTGGTAAATATTCACACGTTTCTGGCATAACCGTTAAGATTACACAACACAAATGGACCAAGTACAATGTCAACGGCAAATTGCACGACCATTCCTTTGTTAAGGATGGTGAAGATGTCAAGATCACCAATCTTTTGTACAAGAGATCGGGAGAGTTCACTCTTTCTTCTTCTTTGAAGGACCTGACTGTTCTGAAGTCCACTGGTTCCGGATTTGTCAACTACAATGTGTGTGACTACACCACCTTGAAGCCAACCACCGACAGAATTCTTTCCACCGATATCGATGCTGTTTGGAAGTTTGACAGCAAGAAGATTGGCTCCATCAAGAACATCTACAAGTTGGCAGACCAGGGTGTTTTCGACGCTGCCGCTAAGAACGTGTTGAAGATCACTCTAGACAGATTTGCCCTGGAAAACTCTCCTTCTGTCCAAGCCACCATGTACAACATGTGCTGCGATATCTTGGATGTGTGTCCTTACGTTGAAAACGTCTCCTACTCTTTACCAAACAAGCATTACATTTTATTCGATTTGACTTGGAAGGGTCTTGACAACGACAACGTTCTTTTCTACCCAGCCTCCGATCCAAACGGTCTGATCAAATGTACTGTTGGTAGAGAACTCAAGGCCAAACTATGATGTCTTAGTTTTTGTTGCATACATCAATAGAATAATCAATCAGTGCTGGTCATTATCAACCTCCTCCTCCTAAACGTATCATATCCTCTTTCTATCTTCTATATATATATATATTCTAATCTACGAAATTTCCCACTTGAAGAGAAAAAACACTATATAAATTGCCAGATATCTCCCACTCCCACGTCGAACCTTATCGTAGGGCATGCACAGATCTCTAAAGCCGTTGCCTGGCTTATGCTTTCATTAAGCCGTATAGTCACGTGATTCCTCAACATGTCCCGCTCTCAGTTTCCGTTTACGTCATTTTGAATATTCTGGCATCAACGGTGTATATATATTGTGGCAAGCGATTGTTCAATGTGCACAGCCACCAATTTTGAATTGGTGGCGCAGTCAGAGAATTTGGGTAGCCACGAAGTAGAAATGGGGCAACTTTTGCAGTTCCCAATTGTTTACTTATGGCAAGAAATGTTTATTTCTCTGTTGTTGTTGTTTTTTTTCGAGTTGGTGTCATGATGTGTTTTGTTTCATATTAGTCAACTCATTTACCGGTAAATTGAGCATCATCAGCAAACGCTGAATCATTGAGGTGCTTCCTCACTGTCACACCCAAAAAGCAAGTCAAGACAAGATTGGACCCGCGGTGGATCACTGGCCATGAAAAATGCAACGGCYTCAAGTTTGGCATGGCTGGCGGAAGATTGTGTCTTGGTATTCTATTRTCGGATATATTTTCTCAATCTTTTTGGTACAATGTTTGCCAGAGCAGCTCGGGTTTGGGGATGTGGACAATTTGCTTCAGCCAGAAGTGTTGGTATGGGCACAAAATCCGGCCTGTTTAAGAGTTCCAACCTCAATTGGGGTCGTTTCCGTAATTATTCAAATGCCGGTCCTAAATTTGCACARCCGCCAAAAGAGCCAACGGGAATCAAGTTGCTGATAAAGAAGTATGGTAATCTTGCCCTCGTAGTTTACATGGGTTTGTCTTTGATTGATCTTCCTATTTGCTTTTTCCTGGTCCATTCCGCCGGTGAAGATATCATCAGAGAGTACCAGGATAAGGCGCTGGAGTATTTCGGCTGGAATAAACAAAACGAACCCGTTTACGATAGTGATGGAAATGTCATTYCTGAAAATCACAAGGAAGAAAACAAATCCTCCACTCTGGGTACGGAGTTCGCCTTGGCGTATGCTATACATAAGTCGTTGATCTTCATCCGTTTGCCCATCACAGCTGCCATCACACCAAGTATTTTCAAACGTTTGACAACCACCGGGTTCATGGGATTCAAAATGAAGAAGAAGATTCCTCCAGTCATTCCAAAGAAATAGTACCTGGAACCCTGTTTTCCAGAATTCACCTTCCTATGCATGCACATAGTTTATTTACAGAAATTTATACCGTGATTTATTTATCTGAACTTGGAATAATATAGTTCTTCCTCAAATCTAGCCAACACTCTTTCTATCACAYGGGCAGGATAAACTTCCTCAATATTTTCGCCACCTATAAGAACTCTTTGYTCGTGTTCTCTTTGTTCCTCTTTGGTGAGAACAACCACATTCTGCATTCCTAGCTCTCTATCGGGATACCATCTACTCAGTGTTAATCTGGAYGACAATCCACTTACAGGACTTTTCCCTCTCCAGATTTCTTCGATGATATACTGCATATCAGATAGACCGACAAATGGAGTCTTTTGGCTTTTTTCTCCGATTCTAGTCTGTTGTCCCGCCAAACTTTGTAGCAGTCCRTCATAAACCTTGTATCGGTTCTTTCCTTCCACTGGTTCAACAGGATATCCACTGGCCTCCGTCACGATTCTAGTAGCAATCGCCAGCCCAAACATACCAGGCATAGTTCCCARAACAGGTAGAATTCTGACCCGGAAGTTTTGTARTGCCGTCAATTCATCAACCTTACCACGTTCAAATTCTTCATCTGGCAACGGTAACAATGATGCTTTCTTTGGATCTGGYTTTTCGGCGCTRAAAATGGTGGTTATKCCYGAGTTTATACCCAGTTTCTTCAATCTACGACGCACGGTACGGGCTAGTGGATCTTCATCGGAAACTGAGATGTCTCCGATATTGACCCTTGTGGCATCAGATTTACATGCGGCACCCATGGAAGAAATAACTGGAATTTGGTTCTCGTAGCAAAAGGTCARTAGTTCAACCTTGCTATCGATATTATCAATACAATCAACAATGTAATCTGGTGTGGAACCATCATCCATCTTGAGTAACAATCTTTCTGCCTTTTCAATACCAAATAGTTCATTAATCCCTTCAATTGAAGACCATGGTGCTATCTGACCCAAATAATCAACTAGTACTTCAACCTTACTACGACCGACATCTTTCAAAGTCGCACATGCGTGTCTATTTAATGAAGACAACGAAACTTGRTCAAAATCGATGATACGCATATTTGACACCCCTGATCTGACTAGTGAGACTATCGCATTGGACCCAACTCCACCAGCACCAACAACAATAACACGAAGTGATCTAATCTTCTCCATTCCTTGCTTTGACAAAAAGGAATAGTTTCTAGTAAGTTGTTCCAAAATCAAATTTTCGGAGTATTCCTTGGCAACAAATTTTACTCTGTTCTCTGATGTTCTCACAAATCCACCCTTGTTTGGTGATGCGTCGTCAATTGTGATTGTTTTAGGCTCCTCYTCTACTGAGTGAGAGTTTATTAAGGATCGTATGTAATCAAACAAGGTGAAACCTCCATCTTTCAGATAAAAATGATGAAACGACTCCACAGCAATAGTGGTCACTATAGCACTCAGCGTAGCTAGCGTGAACACCGCTTTAGTGTGGCACTTCATCTTACCCACTTCACTTCACGACACTTCATTTCACACAACACCATCAAGCGGTAAAATTTTGAAAAAATTTGAGAAAACGAGCAAGACGAGAGGAATGAAATTTGAGACTGTTGAATAGCAATGGGTGAGAAATCTATGTGCCGTGAAATATCTGGGAAGAGATCGCTATCTGTGGTTGATGTCAATGATCTGTGTAATCCGTACATGTTTCTTGGTTCAAAATTGTTCCACCCTTCAATTGATTACCAGTGGATGTTGTTCCAAAAACTAAACTTTGTTTTCAATTGCATCTGATCAATCCTAGAGTAACCGTGCTCTGAGTTGGCTTATCGAGGTTCTTTCAAAAGTGGAACCTTGGTAATATATGGCTGTCAACTTCTGACAATTAAAGGGAAGAAGTGTCACGTTGGAATTCAGGGTATAAAATGACAATTGTATTAACGCCATTAGTTGATACTGTTCATGAACACAGATGTAATTCAAGTATATCAGTTTATTGAAAGCTAAAAGAACCAATAATGATGTTGTTAGAACTACTACTTGGTTGCTGGGTTTGGGGTGCTGTCTGAGCTGGGATTTTTTTTTCTGATTCGATCTTTTTGTTAGTGACTTGAATTTTGGGGTCAGAAACCTCAATAACTTGATTATCACTGTCTGAATCTGATATAATTAACGGATTCATTGCATTAGACTTTTTCATTTTTTTCTTTGGGGTCTGTTTAGTAGGTTCTTTTCTCCTTCTTTTTTGGGCACTATTAGAAAATTCGGAAGAAGAAACCTTGGTCTCAGTGCTGGAACCATCATTCTTGTATTTGGAGCTGTATTTCATTGGAGTTGAGTCAAGTTTTCCGTGCCAAACAAACCACCCATCGGTATTGGATGTCGTTTCTTCTTCAAATACAAGCTCTTCGTCATCAATAAATGGATCGTCAATATCATATTTACCTATACGTTTATTTGTAACCATTTTCCGTCTATGGATTTCTTTAAGAAGTAGTGCTTCCTTTTCTGTGTCTGTCATTCCAGGTGTAAACTTGATTTTTAGGGCTTTCACTATAGCATCTTCCTCATCTTCCGTCACCCTAGCTTTACTATTTGATTTGATTCTATTACTTTCAAGACCGTCAATGCTAGTTTCGTATTCTGCCTCTTCTCCATCAATATCGTCGTCGTCCTCATCCTCTAATTCTTCGTCCTCTTCTACGTCCTCTTCTTCGTCTTCTTCTTCTTCCTCGTCTTCTTCTTCCCCTTCGACCTGATCAACATCATCTCCCTCATTTTCATTTACAGTATCTCCCTCAAAGTTCCAAAGCCCCCTTGTGAGTGCTCTTTGGGTATCGTAGCCATATTTTTCTTCCACTAGCTTGGAATAATTGTATTCGGCATGAACATCATTATGTGTTGACAACGGAACACTGACACTTATAACTAAAAGGTTATCTTTTTCTTTTTCTTTTTCTTTTTCTTTTTCTTTTTCTTTTTCTTTTTCTTTTTCTTTATTATGACTATTATCATCTTCTTCTTTTTTCTCTATATCTTTGTCTGTCTTCTTGTCTTTTTCTCGTGTCGACGTTTGTGATTCCAACGGCCTATTTGCTGTCGCTTTGACTGGTTTCACCAAACCTGAAGTCCTGGACTTGAATGTATTTTCATCAACATTTCTTTTCTTGTCCAAATCCATGTCTGGAGATTTTGCAGCAGAATCGTCTATCACGAAAGAAGCCATGGGGCTTGAAACTTTCGGAGCGTGGGGATTTTGGTATCTCAGCGTATCTACAGGAGAAGGACTTTTATTTGGGGAGCCAGCCGAGTTGAAAGATAAATCCCGGTCATTGGGAACATCATTAGACAGCAAAGATGATATGCTTATACTTCTGGACATGTATTTTTCTAAGGATACGCTAGTTAGAGCTTTTGGCTTAGCATCATACATCAGTAAGACCCAAGACTTTTGTCTCAAACATCATCAACACCGGGACGCGCCTCTGAGGGAAGCAAAACTCCCAGCTTTCGTGAAGCAAAATCTGGAGACCCTATTTATGAGAACAATTCCGGTATGTATTGGGGTGGAAAAGTATGTTTGCCTCAGCAACAATACACAAAAACAAAAACAAAAATACAAAACAGATCAAACTTATTTATAACTCTGTAACAACCATTAAACCTATCAACTCATCAATCACTTGGGCAGCCAAAAGTCCTGTAATATCAGCACCGACTGAGTTTGGTGGTGTATTCACTTCAACAATGTCACATCCAACCAAATTTATACCTTCCAATTCATCCAAAATAGTCATTATTTCTCTAGAGTTCAATCCACCCGCTTCTAGTGTGCCAGAATTAATCATCCCTGCATCAAAGGTATCTAAATCAAACGTCAAGTAAACTGGTCTGTCCCCAACAATGTCTTTGACCTTTTGACCGACACCTCTAGGTGATAAAATGTCAACATCCTTGGATGTGATGATCTCAAATCCACAATCGTGGTCGTGAGTTTCATCGGATTTGGAAATGAAGGGAGCACGGATACCAACATGTACAGAATGGCCTTTGGATACATACCCGGCTTCTGATGCATAATGTAGAAATGTCCCATGGTTCAAACTAGCATACTCTGTGATTCCGCCACCTAATACAGCAGGATCCCATGTATCAATATGAGAATCGAAATGGATGATAGCCAATCCCTCGCCATTGTCTGCAAAGGTTTCGTAGGCGCTTCTGATATTCATGAGACTCACTGTATGGTCACCACCCAAGGTGATGACTCTTGTTTTGGAGAAGTTTCTGGATTTTTCGGTAGCATTGTGCTTATGTACTGCGTGTTGTCCTCTGTAAAGTTGATTGAGAGCCACCCTAGCATCAAAAGGAATCATCGGAACATCTCCACAATCGACCAATTTCAATCCCGTGTCGTAGATGGCCAGGTTGTGAAGTTTTGAGTCCTTGGTGTTTCCTCTTATTGGGGAGATACCTCCAAACAACCTTCTGGAACCCTGTCTGATACCGTTGGGTCCGAATCTGGCACCCGGAGTATAAGATACTCCTGAATCAAAAGGAGCACCCAAAATTGCAATGTCGATTGGATCATCATAATTCCCAAAGCATTGCTGTTGCGGCAAGTGTGCAAAAGTGACAATTCCCGTATAAAGTCCGTTGTCTTGCAAGTCCGAAATATCATCATCGCCTGGGTATTTGATGGAATTTCCATAATAATGACTTGATTGTGCCGTAAAATCCGACTTGTGTGATAACTCTCCACTTGCCAGTTGCTCCAGCTTGAAATCCACTACAGATTTCGAGTTGATTAAGCTTCCCAAATTTAAATCCATGAATGTGGCGGGTAAGACCAGTTTTTCTTCATGTCCGTGATTGTAATCCTCAAAAGCTTCCTCAGTTGTATCAACAATAGCATCCCAAAACTGCAATGGGATCGTGAACCCATGAACATCCTGTACCAAGCTCACAAGAGCAAGTGTGATAGACGCCAAATTAAAAGATTTCATTGCTCTATATTTCTCACATCCTGTCTCTCTTCAATTTTGGGACCAATGTCCCTCTTTTATATTGGCAACGATAGCTGAAAGTGATGGTATATTCACTTTGGGAAGTTCGATGCATTAATTCCGCGCATTTAAAATTACAATATGAATAAATGTGTCATTTACAATCTCCATTGTATTTTTGATAGAAGATTTTGGAGTTTTTTTCTTTTTTCTCAAATCAAAACCTTGGAAGAGATATGAGCAAGCAAGTTAAGGTGGCTGCAGGCTTTGCAGAGCTTGCCAGTAGTATTGAAGGATTGAAACCGTTTCAAGAAGGATCATTGTTGCTCAATGAACAGCATTTTTATCAGAACTCAGTTTTATTGAATTGGTCAGCTAAAACAGCACATCCGGTGACGTTGAGATATTTGGCAAATTTCGGTAGAAAGATGACATCTGACAAAATCATCGCCAGTGCCAATTTTGTCCGTTCAGAGCTGCCCATCAGATTGAGCTTGAAAATCCGAGAATTGCAAACCTTGCCTTACAAAATCACCAGCAATTACCATATCAATCAGGTGTATCAGACGTACTACCATTGTTTTAATGCTTTTCGAAAAGTAAACAAAATAACAACCTTGGAGGAAAATGAAAAATTCTGTGATTTTGTAAAGAACATGCTTGAAGATCATCGAATTGTCATTCCCCATTTAATGATGGGGGCACTTGAAATTTCCACATTAAGCACTATGAACCGCCAAGAGTTGGATGAATTCATGTCTTCTATGTTGAGGTCCCGAATCAGTAGAAGAGTCATCATGGATCAACATATATCAATGTCCAAATCTTTTATGGAATCTCTAGAATCACAAAAAGCAGACGACCAGGAAATCAAGCCTCCGGATTATGTGGGTGAGGCGTTCCAGTATTGTTCAGCCACGGAACATTTGACCGACTCGTACAATATGATTATAAATTTTCTCAAAGGTCTGTATCCGGGTATTGAAATGCCCGAGCTCGTTATTGAAGGAAATGATGTGAATTTTCAATTCATGAGCAACCATCTTTACTATATCTTTACCGAGATCTTGAGAAACTCCTTGAAATCCACGATTGAAAGATTCTTGACCATGAAAGATCAAGAAAACTTGTCAAAACCTCCGCCAATTGTCGTCAGTATAACAAATACCAAATATGAAATGGCTTTCAAATTCTCCGACCAGGGCGGGGGTTTACCCGATGATGTTATTGAAACCGTTTGGTCCTTTTTCAAACATCCGAATCTAGCCAAAAAATACTTGAAGAATTTTCATGATCTTCCCGGCTTGGATTTACCTACTAGATTGCCAATCATTGAACACCAGTACTTCCAAAAGGACAAGATTCCAATGGCCCACCAATTAGGAGGAGTTCTTGACAACTTGGGAAAAATGGAAAGCAGTGATATATCTCAAAAGTCTATGTTAGGCTCATTAGCCGCTAGACCTTTTGAATATACTTTAGGTGTGTCTCTGCCGATGTGCAAAGTTTACACTGACTACTGGAACGGAACATTGGAGATGTGCAGTGTTGTAGGTCACGGAAGCGATGTTTTCTTGAAACTTCCAAAACTTGGGCAACACCAGAAACTCCAACTTGACAAGGCCTGAKACAATAATKTTTTATATATCTATYAATATTTMTATTCTTTGCATTTTACCCATAATCAAACATCCATCCATCCATCCAATAAAACACTGGTTTATTGAACTGGCTATGTAAGTGGTAGCAACAAACGCTAYAAATGTGGCGTCGATCGGCGCGCGCAAGTCGAATGGCTGCTTTTCTACTGCGGAAACAATATTGGCAACCTTTATCTAGCCATCTGAGAGTTTGCTAGTAACAGGCTGGATTGCTACTAAGACTCAACAGACAGACAAAATGGTATGTATATGGAAAGATTYATGAGATTGATGGCGAGATGAGAGGGACTACGTTCAATGGTGAACCTACTGGGAAGTCATTGCRTTAGCTGTCATATKGGGTAGTTTGAGAAACGTAATAGAACACGACAAAGGATCTCAGAGTCATAGAGAAAGGCACCAGCAACGATTGAGTGYAAGATTTCCTTGGGGCTTTGGACTCTCACTTTGGCTTGGTTCTGACTTCTCTYTATCCAATCGTGTCGAGAATTGATTAGAAATAGCATACTAACATTCATCTTTCCACCAAAAGTATACCCCTTATTTGTTTAACAGGCTGGAGCTTTAGAAAATGCACGTAAGGCAATGAAAAATCTTTCTGTTGACGACGAATCCCTGTACGGACAGATYTAYTCTGTCTCGGGTCCCGTCGTTATTGCGGAAAACATGATTGGTTGTGCGATGTACGAACTGGTCAGAGTCGGTCACGACAACTTGGTCGGTGAAGTCATTAGAATTGATGCCGATAAAGCAACTATTCAAGTTTATGAAGAAACTGCCGGTGTCACAGTCGGAGAYCCTGTTTTGAGAACAGGTAAGCCTTTATCCGTCGAATTAGGTCCTGGTTTGATGGAAACTATCTACGATGGTATTCAAAGACCTTTGAAAGCTATTCAAGAAATGTCTCAATCCATYTATATTCCAAGAGGTGTTGATACTCCTGCATTATCWAGAACTGTCAAATATGAATTCACCCCTGCAAAATTAAAGAAAGGAGATCACATCACCGGTGGTGATATCTTTGGTACCGCCTTTGAAAACTCCTTACTATCTGACCACAAGATTCTTCTACCTCCAAGAGCAAGGGGTACCATTGTTTCCATTGCTCCTGCCGGCTCCTATACCGTTGATGAACCATTACTGGAAGTTGAATTTGAAGGTGTTGTAAGTAAGTACTCGATGATGCACACTTGGCCTGTCAGAGTACCAAGACCAGTTGCTTCTAAGTTATCCGCCGACTACCCATTATTGACTGGTCAAAGAGTCTTGGATGCTCTTTTCCCATGTGTTCAAGGTGGTACCACTTGTATTCCAGGTGCTTTCGGTTGTGGTAARACTGTTATTTCCCAGTCTTTATCTAAATATTCCAACTCCGATGTTATTATCTACGTTGGTTGCTTTACTGAAGGTACCCAAGTTCTCATGGCAGATGGTCAAGACAAATCTGTTGAAGACATTCAAGTTGGTGACAAGGTCATGGGTAAAGATGGTACTCCAAGAGTCGTAACTGCTTTACCAAGAGGTTTTGACACTATGTATGATGTTAAGGAAGTTGCCACTGAAAGTCAAACCGATGCTTTGATGAGTTTCACTGTTTCTGGTGACCATTTGCTKGTGTTGAGAACTATGCAAAACATTCTTTTGGCAACCCAAACTATTTYTGGTGAARCCTATGCAAGTGTTAGCTACTTTGCCTTAGAAAAAAAGAGCAATGTTTCTGCCGTTGTTAACAAGGTTGAACTCTTCTCTCACGCTTCCCACGGCAGCCAAGATGCTGCTGAAGCAAAGGCTCTATTATTTGCCGAGAAAATCAACGGAACACCATACATTGATTGGACTCTTGAAGCCAAGAACTACGAATCCGTTGATGCTGATGTCAAGCAAAACACCGTTCAATTAATCAATCCTGTTTTGGCCGAATCTGGTAACCTTGCCAAGAAGTTGCAAACATCAAACATAGATGAATCACTTGCCCCATCTATGGCTTATGCCTTGGGTTCTATGACTGGTACTGRCTCGAGCAACAAAACCGATATGATCAAYATTACTGTTGATTTCAACAGCTCTTCTAAAAYCCAACACACTTTGACTCAAGATAGCGTATCTGAGGTTTGTCAATCTGTTGCCATCAAAGAGTTGGCAAATGATGATATCGAAGTCAGAGAAATGTTTTTAGCTGGTTTAATCGATTCTGTTGGTCAAGTTGATGCMGATRAGACTACTATTTCCTCTGTTTYTAAAGATACTACCGAAGCTGTTGTCAGAATTGCACGTTCTTTGGGTATTAAAACTTCTGTTGCTAATGAGAAGATCACTTTCAACGGCTCTGCACTGTCTGGTGTYTTATCYAACTCACARTTAGAAAACAACTTTCAACCAGCCAAGAAATTTGAAAGAGGACCAGTTCCTTTCCATTTTGATCTAGTTAGAGCTGCAAAACAAAACTACTACGGTCTTGCCCTTGAAAGAGAAACAGACCACATGTTTTTACTTTCTAACATGGCCTTGGTGCATAACTGTGGTGAAAGAGGAAATGAAATGGCTGAAGTCTTGATGGAATTTCCAGAATTATACACTGAAATCAGTGGTACTAAAGAACCAATCATGAAGAGAACCACTTTGGTTGCTAACACTTCCAACATGCCTGTTGCTGCTAGAGAAGCTTCTATTTATACTGGTATTACATTAGCTGAATACTTCAGAGATCAAGGTAAGAATGTTTCGATGATTGCTGATTCTTCTTCAAGATGGGCCGAAGCCTTGAGAGAAATTTCTGGTAGATTGGGTGAAATGCCTGCCGATCAAGGTTTCCCTGCTTATTTAGGTGCCAAGTTGGCTTCTTTCTATGAAAGAGCTGGTAAGTCTATTGCTTTAGGTTCTCCAGATAGAAAGGGTTCGGTTTCCATTGTTGCTGCTGTTTCCCCAGCTGGTGGTGATTTCTCTGATCCTGTCACTACTGCTACTTTGGGTATCACTCARGTTTTCTGGGGTTTAGATAAAAAGTTAGCACARAGAAAGCATTTCCCATCCATTAACACTGCAATCTCCTACTCCAAATATACCAATGTCTTGAACAAGTTCTACGATGASAGTTATCCAGACTTTGCAAGCCTGAGAGATAAAATTAAGGAAATTTTGTCCAATGCTGAAGAGTTGGAACAAGTTGTCCAATTAGTTGGTAAGTCTGCTCTTTCTGATTCCGATAAGATTGTGCTGGATGTTTCCACCTTGATCAAAGAAGACTTCCTTCAACAAAATGGTTACTCCACCTATGATGCTTTCTGTCCAATTTGGAAGACATACGACATGATGAGAACGTTTGTTTCCTATTATGACGAAGCCCAAAAGGCTGTTTCCAGTGGTGCACAATGGTCCAAATTAGCCGATGCTACTTCCGACGTTAAGCATGCTGTTTCTTCTGCCAAATTCTTGGAGCCAAGTAGGGGTCAACAAGAAGTTGGGGATGAATTTGAAAAGTTATTATCCACTATTACAGATCGTTTCCAAGAAGCATCTGAATAAACAGTTTCACTCTCTATRAATCCTGTATGTCTTTTTTATAGCGTTAATTCCAATTAAGAAAAAAYTCTGATGGTTCTTATCATATCATTGTTTCCAATGGCTCTACGTTCAGTGGCGGTGTGTATAATATGCTAGCAGACTTTAATGTGTAGCGCGCTGTGTTTTCGAAACGAAATAAAGGCCGAAACATCGCGTGCCATTTCATTCATGCAGTTAATGTTTTGATCCAGATTACATTTTTGGATTGCATTTTAACCTTCTTTCTGGTTTATTTGAAGAAGTTTTTCAACTTTTTTTGATATATATTTTTTTTTTTGAAGCTGTGCTACATTCTAAATTGTTTCACTGAGCTAGTATGGATTTTCTTGCGAAAACTTTAGGTTTCAAGGCTTCCATACCTTACAAACTGGGGACACCTATTCAGCATGATGACTTGAGCAACAAGAACGGCTCATTTTGGAATATATATGATGCAGTTTCCGATAAAGACTCTAAAAAAGTGACTGTKTTTGAATTRCTKAAAACCAATGTTTATTTCTCACAGGTTGAGCCAAATGCCTTGAATTGTAAAATMAAAAGTGTTGAGTTCTCGATTCTGCCTGGGGTTTTGACAACCATTGAAACCATTGAAAACGATACTGGTATTTATATCATCACCGAGAGAATATCTCGATTATGCGATGTTATTGACTCCTTCAATGATGATGTCAAAATCTTGGGTCTATACCAAGTTGGAAACGCCCTTGATCATATTCACTCGAGAGGTAAAAATGTTCACGCTGGTTTATCCTTCTACAGCGTGTATGTTAATGAATGCATGGAATGGAAAGTTGGAGGTTTTGAAAATACCTTCAGTTTTGAACCTTCAGCACAATCAAATATTGGTACTAGATACTATAAATCATGTTTGCAAAATGATCCCCCAGAATTGAAAACRGCCAGTTTTCTGAGTYTGAATCAATTTTCGAACAACACAGCCATTAAAATTGATTCATACTTATATGGATATTTCATCTGCAGCATTTTGAAAACAAAAAATGAAAACGAAAATAACTTGTTGAAAAAACTGAAGATAAAAAATTTCCCAATCAAGTCGTTGGTTGAATCTAATCCAAAAATGAGAATAACTATTGATCAGTATTTGAAAAATGGTGAGTATTCCTATTTTGGAACTGATATGATTTCAATGTGCACCAAATTTTCMGAAATTCAAATTTTGGAGATATCTGAAAAGCTTGAAGTTTACAAGGCTTTGATTTATTCAACAATTCCCTCAGCATTCAAAGAGAATAAAGTGCTTCCTGATATTGTTCGAACCTTTGATATTACTAGCTCCAATGAACATAATCAGCAAACGATTYTAATTTATTTGATTTATACAATCTTCAAAGATATCAAAACTGGAAATGAAAGCGTTGTTGCTGATAACTTGTTTAAGCATGTTTACTTCAAAGCGTTTCAACTGGCTGATCGTTCCGTTCGTGTTTTACTATTAAAAATACTAGCTCAAGTTACAGACAAATTGAMCAAGTATGAGATTCAAGAAAAGATTTATCCTCATTTAATTACTGGYTTTAATGATACAGACGTCACGGTACGTACTGAGACATTGATTTCAATTTCCCACATATCCGATAAAATTACTGATAGACAACTTAACAATGATCTTTTGAGATTTTTGGCCAAGTTGCAAGTTGATCCAAACTCCCAATTGCGAGCCAACACGGTTATTTGCTTGACTAAGCTTTCAGAGAAAATGAATTCTTCAACTAGAACTGGAGTTTTAATAACTGCTTTTGGTAAGGCATTGAGAGATAGTGATGATGTGACACGCTTGTGTGCGGTTAAAGGTTTTGAAAATAACATCGAGTACTTTACTCCGGAAATATGCTGCTCAAAAGTTCTGTCAGCATTGGCACCTGCTTTGTTGGATAAATTGTCCTCTATTCGTATTGAAGCTGAGAAGACTTTTGAATTATACATGGATAAGATTAGAGCTGAATCTGCGAAACTTTCCCTTGCTCAGGAAACTGACAGAGAACAAGACCTTGTTGCTGATGATTTGAACAGCCTAATTGATAAGATTACATTAGATAAGTTAGGGGAAAGTATAATGGGCTCTGTTTCTAATCTGACAACCCCATCTGGAACACCCATTCCTGGATCACGCATGCACTCCACAACCGATTTACCCTTAATATCCAACACAATTTCTTCGTCAAAACTTTCTTCTGCAATCACTTCAGCCGCAAATAATTTTGAGGTAGATGATGATGATCTTGATGATGATGGTTGGGGCTTTGATGATGACGATGGCTTTGATGATAAGACTGCTGGTTCTGTAAAAAAGTCGGTCTTGACATCCAGCCAGACGAATGATGCTACAATATCCAAAAACAGTTTTGGATCTTYTAAACCTACGAGTACATTGAATAAGTCCACCACCTCAATACAATCTACAAAAACTAGAAAGCCATTGGTGTTAGGTAAGAAAAAGCCTATAACTAAGCTCAACTTGACTAGTGAGGCTGCAATTGATGAAGATGATGGCGGTTGGGGTGATGGTTGGTGATTAACATATATTCTGAAACTCAATAACTTTTATAAACACTGCCCTAATATCGAGAGAATATTTTTTTAGTAGTAGTGGCGGAAGGTTTGGCCGAACTTTATAGTATAGCTCAAACTTTATCTGTTTTAMGGTTTTGCTTCTRAAAATGCARACGTAGCAAAAAAAATATTAGGAAACTCCTTATCAGGGGCTCGAACCCTGGACATTTCGGTCGACTTCTGARAGTTCATAAAAGCCGAACGCTCTACCAACTGAGCTAACAAGGAATTTACACTTTTCAAAAAAGCGCGGATATTTATGATTAAGGAATTATATTCAAATTTAATTTATTAATAAGCTTATAATGSATTATATATAGAAATTTGTGTGATATGTTTTGTTTGTATAATGGTTGTTTTTCACAGATTGGTTTTTCCTTCTGTTTTTTCTAATATTAGAGGTAGAATTGGGGTTAAAAAATTTTACTGTTTGTACTAGATTAATTGTTTTGCAAAAGTWGAAAAAGTATTTGTTGAAAAAGTCCTAGTTTTACGTAAAATTAAAGAAGTGGAAATCCATCTCACTCTAGTATAGCTAGTCGCTGTTTTCCTATTAGAAAATAAGCATGATATATTAGACTAGTTCAGTTTTATTTTCCAAAAAAGTACGCAAATTCAAAATATAGAGATTTATACAGATTTCATTTTCTGATAATCTGCCAAGGCTTTTACTTGATTCAAAACCTGTAAGTGAAAGAGAATTTTTGATAAGTTTTCAACCACTCAGATAAATAAAACACATAAAACTAWAGAAAGAAAGCCAAAAAGGCTACTGTCGAATCGATTCGAGTATATAWGCCATTATGAAGTCACGAGGTAATTTCTTGCCATGAACAAYGCAATAAAGAATTTCCTCTTTCGGATGAACATTTCTCAATCGAAGGGTCATATGTTCTATSGTTTYACAATTGATAAATAGTTTTTTGGTCTGATATTGACTTGATCAACTTCGAAATCTCTGAAATGATTTTGGCAATAGAAATTGAAGACACTAGGATAATTTGGGTATATTATATATGGTACAGATTTTTACATGTGAGGACGGAATTCAATCGGTTTCATGCCCCGAAGCGACTATGGTTCCTGTATCATCTACAGCGCATCGAACTAATCTTTCAGTTGTGGCCATTTCATTATGAGACTYGTCTTTGTCCCCGGTGAGAAGCGAGTTTGCAGCCAGACTGACCGCACGGACAATCTGGATCCAGTTGGATGTGACGTTGGCAACACATTCCGACCCCGAGTCCATTTCCGCCAGCCGTCCGTTCAGCTGCAGCAACAACGTTTTCATGTTTTGTGTATGCGACTCCAGCTGCTCTAGTCTGGCCAGCTCGGCAACGCGATCCTGCAACTTTCTCTCCGCCTCAGTTTCCGAAATACTCATCAATACMACTACACACTCAAATACACAASCTTGTCTAAGATCTTTGTTCGAGAACCCCAGTAGCCGCCAAGTGCATCGCCTRTACACACCTTTCACTTGTKCAAGTGTTTAACGTGTCGTCGTTCGTTGCTCGCGCGTGTTTGCGCGTTTTTGCAAGGGTGCTTACACCTYTTYCCTTTCAACGTATGAATCAGCGTTGGCAGCCGTTAATTATAAAATACATTCTATTGTTAGTTTCCGTGCATCATCGCGATATTTCGGGTGCAATTGCACGCTGCATAATCTCTCGAAAATTGCATGAATGCTCTGTGCAAGATCGAACATCAGAGACGT